>CM074310.1:2538200-2695700 GCA_037194245.1 Opsariichthys bidens | reverse complement strand
ACGAAGTTCTGTTGAGACTTTAGAAGGTTCCGTTTGCGCTGAACTTTTACTTCTATTTGTAAAAACATCAGGATGTGAATCAGCAAGCGAATTTACATTTCCACCCAATCCACAAATACCATCAAGTCTCTTCTGAGCATCCCGAGATGGGTTTAAACTCAAGTCCTCCTCCTCAGCTCCGCTACTGTCAGGCTCATAGGCATCAATGTTGATGTAACTTAGAGCTTCCGGGTTGGGCTTGCAGGCTTCACTGATGGGCCAGACTCTAGCTCGATCACTTTTTTCTATACTAGAACAATATTGTCTATCATATGGCGCAATCCGTTCATTCTTTGGTCTTTTGAAATGGTTGGAGGGTGCTTTTAGGACTCTACACAATGATGACTGCCTCCTGTTGTGGCCCTCTTGATTTGAAGCTGCATTTAACTCGGAGCGCACCGAATTTGTGCATGGTGTCGGGAGGATAGTCTGAAGCACCGAAGAAATGCTGCCCTTTGACACTAGAGAGAAAATGTTTCAGTTATTATTGTATTTCCTCCACTGGATACAAGTTAATTATTTTGTATATAGAAAGTAAGTGTATGAAAGTATAGAAAAAAAGTCCTGGTCACATTTCTCCCCAAATTTACAAGCAAATAATAAGAAATATTAACATTAAGGGTTAGTTTACTCAAAAATTTAATTTCTGTCATTAATTACTCACCCTCATGTTGTCCCAAACCCGTAAGAGCGTCTTAGAAAAGCAAATTAAGATATTTTTTGATGAAATCCGAGGGTTTCTGAATCTCAAATAGGCAGGAAGTCATTTTGAGGTCCAGAAAAGTATTAAAGACATTGCTAAAAGGCGTCCATATTTTGCAGTGCAACGATTCCGTGTTTACGCCGGAACGCTGGCTTAGTATTGGCTGATGCTGTACATGTGAGCACCACGAGTAGAGGGAAGAAAAGAAATTGTTGAATACGGTCATTATTTAGTATTCTCGTTGCTTCATAACATTAAGGTTGAACCACTGTAGTCATGTGGACTACTTTAATGATGCATTTAATACTTTACTGGGCCTCAAAACGTGCAATGACATTGATGCCCGTGTGCGGTTAAGGATTTTAATGAAATTACAGAAGGACAATGAAAATACTTTACTTTGCTTAATGGTCATAAAACTGTCACAAAGCAAAAACAAGTCTTATGCTCCTAACAACAGGCTTCATTTTCTTTATGAAAAACATGTATATTTATCGTTTTCCTTTGGTTTAAGAGGTGAAATATGACCAGGGCATTTGCTGACAGTCACTATTAAAAAAACATTTCAAACTACTTTCTACCCACCCTCATCATTCTCATATATTTGCATAATAAAGTCAGACGGTCTCCTACAGGGTTTCCGTCTACACCTTTTAAAGGTGATGAATGCTCCACTCTAAAGCAGAACAACCCACACACGCATATTTCAGCTCTTCAAAATCTCCGTTACATTCCCAATATTAAAAAGCTGTTTATTCACCATGAGAACCAGTGAAATCTCAAAATCCTTTCCTCCACTTTTACAGATTTCCAGTTACTCAGAAATTGTTAGCTGAAGTGAGTAAAAAAAAAAAAAAAAAAAAAAAGAAGTTGTTTATAAATCATTCAAGCAATTTTAATTAATATAATATTTTAAAACAAATCAGTGAGAGCCAATTAACTATTTTAATTAATTTACAGATTATGGAGCTATCAAAACACTGATTAGTTTGGCTTGAATTTGGGGCAGGACTATAAACTATCAGTTTTTCAACCAATATAGCATTCATTCAACGTTTGTGGCAAGAAAACGACACACTTCACTTTTAAAGTTGAGTAACTCTTTAGTTTAATCACCTACTAAACGTTTCCATCCCCAGTTGGTACGTACCCACTGCTTGGTCCTTTTGACTACTCGCCTTCTCCATGCTTTGACAGTCCACACCAGATGTGGCTCTTTGTTTATCTGTAACCGGCCGGAAGCTGATATACGCGTGTCTCCGTCCGTATCTCCTGCCTGAGATGGTCTGGTATCCACCTGCTGGTTTGGGCCACGCAGACTTTCCTGCTTCTTGACCCATTCCTACAAGAAACAGAAGCTTAAAGGCCCGTTCAAACCAAAGACAACAACTACATTAGCATCCACACCAACAGATGATCACTTTATTATAAGTGCAATGCAGTTACGTCGTCTGCCACTTTAAATAATCAAGCTTTTTCAAATCTGGTGGATTCTGATTGGCTGTCAAAGTTTTTATTGTTCATCAGCTGGAAAAGAAAATGTTCTAAAAGCGATTCCAACAATATCATATAGTTATGGTGTTGACTTCCAATATTCTCCCAGAATAATTATTAAAACTTTCTCCCAGTTTCACAGATAAGGCTTAAGCCTAAACTAAAATGCATGTTTGAACTGAAAGCAACTTGCACTGACAAATATGTCCGTGCCATTGTTTTGTCTCAACATTACACCAGTAATTTTTTTTTTTACTAAACGTATGTTTATTAAAGCTACTTAAATGTCTTAATCGAACTAAGGCCCAATGCTGGCTTAATCTAAGCCCTGTCTGTGAAACCAGGCCCAAGGTTATTATTCTTGGTGTGAATGGGCATTAAAGGGGTATTTCACCACTGGCAAGACAGGCTTTTAATAAATCTTGTATAAGCATTATAAAAGTGATTTTTTTTTTTTTTTCCTGAAATCTGTACTCTATCAACTACAGAAAACAGAGAATTGTAGCTATTGTGTTTTCTTTTACCAAAAACAACATTTGTAATTTTTAAAAAAAAGCCCTGGAGCCGTCAAAAGACTACTGGATGATGCAAAATGACACGTTTTACGTCTTTCGCTGACAAATAAACAGGAATATGTGCGCGCAAGTAACACAGAGAAAGAGCATAAATCATTAATTATTCAATCATTCACTAACATTGTAGCAATACAAAGCTGGTGGAAAATCTGCAAACTTATCCTTTATGGATATACAAATTTTTTGAGGCCACAGTACAAAAAGAACTTATATTATTGAATTCTATTAACAACTTCCTATAGCTAATCCGCTATAAAAATCTTCTTGGTCTCATTTCTTTGTTTTAACTTAGTCCTGTATCTCTGCCTTGTGATATTATTAATGTTGTTGTCAAGTGTGATGAACTGCTTGTGATGTTCCTCATCGGTCGCTTTGGATAAAAGTATTTATTAAATGAATAAACATAACAATGCAAATGAAAACATACTGAGGTGTGACACCTGATACACCAAAACACAAACACATGTAAATGTTACACAGGCCTAAAAAAAAGAAGATGAAATTATGACCAGTTAAGTTTCTCCATCTTTTATGCTACAAAAGCTGCTGTCTTTTAAGTATCGGTTCAATCCTTTATTAAAGCACATCCAGTTCAGGTCTTGGGGCCTCTACTAATCACGGGTGTTTGTTAAATACAGGAAATAACCCAAATGTTTAATGCAGTGCTACTCCAGGACCAGGATTAGGAAGAATTAAAGCTTTCTAACCTATGACAGATCACATTAATGCTCAAGGAAGTCACTCAGCATAGTCTGATCAACTGTCATGTTATTGTTGTCTATGTAGTTTGCACCAAAACATCACGTCCGTCAACATTACGCATTAAAGGTGCTTGACTTACGCTATCGCTTGGCACAATACCTCAAAAACAATTAATACAACATACAACCCCCCTGAAACAAATTATTATCTAAAAAAAATACACAAATCTCATGATTCGTTTAATCAGCTAGATCAATTCAGTCGACTACGGGCCCACATACAAGTTCAGAGCAGCTAACGAGCTAACTATTGTTAGTCTACAAGCGCTGCTGCTTCTAGAGCGTGGATTATAATGTGTGCTAACGCTTTTACTACTCCAGTATCACGCAGAAAACTCACACAATGTTTTGGTTTAGGAAAAGTGTCGTCTGTTAAAGGACCGTACCTGTGTTCCTGGATGCCTCTTGTGTCAACTAACTCTGCGAACGTCACCACGAAACTTAAGAGTCACGTGACACATGTCCACCAATCAACTGTGAGTATAATTGTCAGTATTATAATCGGGTGCAGCAAGGCAGCTGTAAGCCAACTGCAGCACCACGTGTGCAATTTAAAGCCCACCTGGACAAAAAGCAGCAGAGAGGGATAGGGTGGGGGGATGTTACAGGACAGGGTAGGATAGGATGAGTGTTAGGACAGAAGCTGTATGTAAGTAAAACGTAAGTTCAGGATGCATTAATTGTCTGAAACTGAAAAGGAATTCATTTCCAATCAAACATTTTGGTGCTTCATGAATATTAAGTAGGACAGGAAACTAATATTATTTTCAGAAAAATACAGCACTGCTGAACACCTTGAAATATAAGACATCTAATGATTGGTGGAAACGCAATACATAAATATTTGTTTGATCTGATTATCTAATAATTTATTAATTCATTTTTAAAAGTAAATATATTTTAACTGTCATCAAATATAATGCAATAACAATAAATAAATGTTTAGTTATCATAAACTCCATATTTTCACATGAACCCTGATAAAGAACATAACAAATCACGGCTGCCCTGAAACAGTAGACATCTGATGATTGGAGGAAACACAATATTTAAACAATTTCACCTGATTATCTAAGACTTTATTCATATTAGTCATATTTTAACTGTCAATAAATTTTTAACTGTCATAAAATATAACACAATAACAATAAATAAACATTTAGTTATCAAAAACTCCATATTTTTACATTAAAACAACCGAAAGCTCATTTCTATAGATATATAGCAGGTTATGAATTATCAAAAGCTGCCAAATGAGGCTGAGGAAAATAACAAAATTATGTTTTTTTTAAATATTTTGTTATACAAATTATTTGAGACATCTGAGATATAGACAGTAGAGTCAGTCTCCACAGAAAATTGACTGAAATGGACATGGGCTCGCCTGAGTGAGTGTGTGTGTGTGTGTGTTTGTGTGTCCTTGTTTTGACTATACTTGTGAGGACCAAATGTCCTCACTTATATTGTGAAATACTTTGACAAGGAAAAGGGCGGCTTGTCCTCTTCAGGTTGGTGGAGAGCTCCTGCCTCAAGTGGAGGAGTTCAAGTATCTTGGGGTTTTGTTCACGAGTGAGGGAAGGAAGGAGCGTGAGGTTGACAGGCGGATCGGTGCAGCTTCTGCAGTAATGCGGTCGATGTACCGGTCTGTCGTGGTGAAAAAGGAGCTGAGCTGCAAGGCGAAGCTCTCGATTTACCGGTCAATCTACGTTCCTACTCTCACCTATGGTCGTGAGCTTTGGGTCATGACCGAAAGAATGAGATCCCGGATACAGGCGGCCGAAATGAGCTTTCTCCGCAGGGTGGCAGGGCGCTCCCTTAGAGATAGGGTGAGGAGCTCGGTCACTCGGGAGGAGCTCAAAGTAGATCCGTTGCTCCTTCACATCGAGAGGAGTCAGCTGAGGTGGCTCGGGCATCTGTTTCGGATGCCTCCTGGACGCCTCCCTAGGGAGGTGTTCCGGGCATGTCCCACCGGGAGAAGGCCCCGGGGAAGACCTAGGACACGCTGGAGAGACTATGTCTCTCGGCTGGCCTGGGAACGCCTCGGTGTCCCCCCGGAAGAGCTGGAGGAAGTGTCTGGGGAGAGGGAAGTCTGGGAGTCTCTGCTCAGACTGCTGCCCCCGCGACCCGGTCCCGGATAAACGGTGGAAGATGGATGGACTTTGACAACCCATTTGACTGGTCCTCACTAGTTAAAAAGGCTTATACAGTGGGTACGGAAAGTATTCAGATCCCCTTAAATTTTTCACTCTTTGTTAGATCACAGCCATTTGCTAAAATCATTACAGTTCATTTTTTTTCCTCATTAATGTACACACAGCACCCCATATTGACAGAAAAACACAGAATTGTTTACATTTTTCGCAGATTTATTAAAAAAGAAAAACTGAAATATCACATGGTCATTTTCAGACCCTTTGCTCAGTATTTAGTAGAAGCACCCTTTTGATCTAATACAGCCATGAGAAAGATGCAACAAGTTTTTCACACCTGGATTTAGGGATCCTCTGCCATTCCTCCTTGCAGATCCTCTCCAGTTCTGTCAGGTTGGATGGTAAACGCTGGTGGACAGCCATCTTTAGGTCTCTCCAGAGATCCTCAATTGGGTTTAAGTCAGGGCTCTGGCTGGGCCATTCAAGAACAGTCACTGAGTAATTTAGCTGTGTGCTTAGGGTCATTGTCTTGTTGGAAGGTAAACCTTCGGCCCAGTCTGAGTCCTGAGCACTCTGGAGAAGGTTTTCATCCAGGATATCCCTGTACTTGGTAGCATTCATCTTTCCCTCGGTTGAAACCAGTCGTCCTGTCCCTGCAGCTGAAAAACACCCCCACCACATGATGCTGCCATCACCATGCTTCACTGTTGAGACTGTATTGGACAGGTGACGATCAGTGCCTGGTTTTCTCCACACATACCGCTTAGAATTAAGGACAAAAAGTTCTATCTTGGCCTCATCAGACCAGAGAATCTCATTTCTCACCATCTTGGAGTCTTTCAGGTGTTTTTTTGTTTTTTAGCAAACTCCATGCGGGCTTTCATGTGTCTTGCACAGAGGAGAGGCTTCCGTCGGGACACTCTGCCATAAAGCCCCGACTGGTGGAGGGCTGCAGTGATGGTTGACTTTCTACAACTATCAGTATAATCAAACACAGCTGGACTCAAATGAAGGTGTCCAACCATCTCAAGGATGATCAGAAGAAATGGACAGCACCTGAGTTAAATATATTAGTGTCACAGCAAAGGATCTGAATACTTAGGACCATGTGATATTTCAGCTTTTCTTTTTTAATAAATCTGCAAAAATGTCAACAATTCTGTGTTTTTCTGTCAATATGGGGTGCTGTGTATACATTAATGAGGAAAAAAATGAACTTAAATGATTTTAGCAAGTGGCTGCAATATAACAAAGAGTTAAAAATTTAAGGGGGTCTGAGTACTTTCCGTACCCACTGTAAATCAAACAATAGAGGTTTTTATTTAAATCTAGTGATGGCCTCATGTTTCTGTGATGGGTAGGTTTAGGAGTAGGGATTGGGTTAGGTGATAGAAAATATTATTGACCTGAGATAAAATCAATGGAAGTCCATGCAATGTCCTCTCTAAGATAGCAAAACAAACCTGTGTGTGTGTGTTTGTGTGCACTTGTTTTGACTATACTTGTGAGGACCAAATGTCCTCACTTATATTGTGAAATACTTTGACAACCCACTAGTGAGGACATTTGACTGGTCCTCACTGGCTAAAAAGTCTTATAAATCAAACAATAGAGGTTTTTATTTAAATCTAGTGATGGTCACGTGTTTCTGTGATGGGTAGATTTAGGAGTAGGGCTTGGGTCAGGTGATAGAAAATATCACTGACCTGAGATAAAATCAATGGAAGTCCATGCAATGTCCTCGCTAAGATAGCAAAACAAACCTGTGTGTGTGTGTGTTTGTGTGCACTTGTTTTGACTATACTTGTGAGGACCAAATGTCCTCACTTATATTGTGAAATACTTTGACAACCCACCAGTGAGGACATTTGACTGGTCCTCACTGGCTAAAAAGTCTTCTAAATCAGCTAAAAGAGGTTTTTATTTAAATCTAGTGTTTCTGTGATGGGTAGGTTTAGGAGTAGGGATTGGATTAGGTGAGAGAAAATATCACTGACCTGAGATAAAATCAATGGAAGTCTATGCAATGTCCTCGCTAAGATAGCAAAACAAACCTGTGTGTGTGTGTTTGTGTGCACTTGTTTTGACTATACTTGTGAGGACCAAATGTACTCACTTATATTGTGAAATACTTTGACAACCCACCAGTGAGGACATTTGACTGGTCCTCACTGGCTAAAAAGTCTTCTAAATCAGCTAAAAGAGGTTTTTATTTAAATCTAGTGTTTCTGTGATGGGTAGGTTTAGGAGTAGGGATTGGATTAGGTGAGAGAAAATATCATTGACCTGAGATAAAATCAATGGAAGTCCATGCAATGTCCTCGCTAAGATAGCAAAACAAACCTGTGTGTGTGTTTGTGTGCACTTGTTTTGACTATACTTGTGAGGACCAAATGTACTCACTTATATTGTGAAATACTTTGACAACCCACCAGTGAGGACATTTGACTGGTCCTCACTAGCTAAAAAGTCTTATAAATAAGCTAAAAGAGGTTTTTATTTAAATCTAGTGTTTCTGTGATGGGTAGGTTTAGGAGTAGGGATTGGGTTAGGTGATAGAAAATATTACTGACCTGAGATAAAATCAATGGAAGTCCATGCAATGTCCTCTCTAAGATAGCAAAACAAACCTGTGTGTGTGTGTTTGTGTGCACTTGTTTTGACTATACTTGTGAGGACCAAATGTCCTCACTTATATTGTGAAATACTTTGACAACCCACTAGTGAGGACATTTGACTGGTCCTCACTGGCTAAAAAGTCTTATAAATCAAACAATAGAGGTTTTTATTTAAATCTAGTGATGGTCACGTGTTTCTGTGATGGGTAGATTTAGGAGTAGGGCTTGGGTCAGGTGATAGAAAATATCACTGACCTGAGATAAAATCAATGGAAGTCCATGCAATGTCCTCGCTAAGATAGCAAAACAAACCTGTGTGTGTGTGTGTTTGTGTGCACTTGTTTTGACTATACTTGTGAGGACCAAATGTCCTCACTTATATTGTGAAATACTTTGACAACCCACCAGTGAGGACATTTGACTGGTCCTCACTAGCTAAAAAGTCTTATAAATCAGCTAAAAGAGGTTTTTATTTAAATCTAGTGTTTCTGTGATGGGTAGGTTTAGGAGTAGGGATTGGTAGGTGAGAGAAAATATCATTGACCTGAGATAAAATCAATGGAAGTCCTATGCAATGTCCTCGCTAAGATAGCAAAACAAACCTGTGTGTGTGTGTTTGTGTGCACTTGTTTTGACTATACTTGTGAGGACCAAATGTCCTCACTTATATTGTGAAATACTTTGACAACCCACCAGTGAGGACATTTGACTGGTCCTCACTAGCTAAAAAGTCTTCTAAATCAGCTAAAAGAGGTTTTTATTTAAATCTAGTGTTTCTGTGATGGGTAGGTTTAGGAGTAGGGATTGGATTAGGTGAGAGAAAATATCATTGACCTGAGATAAAATCAATGGAAGTCTATGCAATGTCCTCGCTAAGATAGCAAAACAAACCTGTGTGTGTGTTTGTGTGCACTTGTTTTGACTATACTTGTGAGGACCAAATGTCCTCACTTATATTGTGAAATACTTTGACAACCCACCAGTGAGGACATTTGACTGGTTCTCACTAGCTAAAAAGTCTTAAAAATCAAGCTAAAAGAGGTTTTTATTTAAATCTAGTGTTTCTGTGATGGGTAGGTTTAGGAGTAGGGCTTGGGTCAGGTGATAGAAAATATCACTGACCTGAGATAAAATCAATGGAAGTCTATGCAATGTCCTCGCAAAGACAGCAAAACAAACCTGTGTGTGTGTGTGTTTGTGTGCACTTGTTTTGACTATACTTGTGAGGACCAAATGTCCTCACTTATATTGTGAAATACTTTGACAACAAACCAGTGAGGACATGTCACTGGTCCTCACTAGCTAAAAAGTCTTATAAATCAAACAATAGAGGTTTTTATTTCAATCTAGTGATGGTCACGTGTTTCTGTGATGGGTAGGTTTAGGAGTAGGGCTTGGGTCAGGTGATAGAAAATATCACTGACCTGAGATATAAAATCAATGGAAGTCCATGCAATGTCCTCGCAAAGATAGCAAAACAAACCTGAGTGTGTGTTTGTGTGCACTTGTTTTGACTATACTTGTGAGGACCAAATGTCCTCACTTATATTGTGAAATGCTTTGACAACCCACTAGTGAGGACATTTGACTGGTCCTCACTGGCTAAAAAGTCTTATAAATCAGCTAAAAGAGGTTTTTATTTAAATCTAGTGTTTCTGTGATGGGTAGATTTAGGAGTAGGGATTGGGTTAGGTGAGAGAAAATATCACTGACCTGAGATAAAATCAATGGAAGTCCATGCAATGTCCTCGCTAAGATAGCAAAACAAACCTGTGTGTGTGTGTTTGTGTGCACTTGTTTTGACTATACTTGTGAGGACCAAATGTCCTCACTTATATTGTGAAATACTTTGACAACCCACCAGTGAGGACATTTGACTGGTCCTCACTGGCTAAAAAGTCTTATAAATCAAACAATAGAGGTTTTTATTTAAATCTAGTGATGGTCACGTGTTTCTGTGATGGGTAGGTTTAGGAGTAGGGATTGGATTAGGTGAGAGAAAATATCATTGACCTGAGATAAAATCAATGGAAGTCCATGCAATGTCCTCGCAAAGACAGCAAAACAAACCTGTGTGTGTGTGTGTGTTTGTGTGCACTTGTTTTGACTATACTTGTGAGGACCAAATGTCCTCACTTATATTGTGAAATACTTTGACAACCCACTAGTGAGGACATTTGACTGGTCCTCACTGGCTAAAAAGTCTTATAAATCAGCTAAAAGAGGTTTTTATTTAAATCTAGTGTTTCTGTGATGGGTAGGTTTAGGAGTAGGGATTGGGTCAGGTGATAGAAAATATCACTGACCTGAGATAAAATCAATGGAAGTCCATGCAATGTCCTCGCTAAGACAGCAAAACAAACCTGTGTGTGTGTGTGTGTTTGTGTGCACTTGTTTTGACTATACTTGTGAGGACCAAATGTCCTCACTTATATTGTGAAATACTTTGACAACCCACTAGTGAGGACATTTGACTGGTCCTCACTGGCTAAAAAGTCTTATAAATCAGCTAAAAGAGGTTTTTATTTAAATCTAGTGTTTCTGTGATGGGTAGGTTTAGGAGTAGGGATTGGATTAGGTGAGAGAAAATATCACTGACCTGAGAAAAAATCAATGGAAGTCCATGCAATGTCCTCGCTAAGATAGCAAAACAAACCTGTGTGTGTGTGTGTTTGTGTGCACTTGTTTTGACTATACTTGTGAGGACCAAATGTCCTCACTTATATTGTGAAATACTTTGACAACCCACCAGTGAGGACATTTGACTGGTCCTCACTGGCTAAAAAGTCTTATAAATCAAACAATAGAGGTTTTTATTTAAATCTAGTGATGGTCACGTGTTTCTGTGATGGGTAGGTTTAGGAGTAGGGATTGGATTAGGTGAGAGAAAATATCATTGACCTGAGATAAAATCAATGGAAGTCCATGCAATGTCCTCGCAAAGACAGCAAAACAAACCTGTGTGTGTGTGTTTGTGTGCACTTGTTTTGACTATACTTGTGAGGACCAAATGTCCTCACTTATATTGTGAAATACTTTGACAACCCACTAGTGAGGACATTTGACTGGTCCTCACTGGCTAAAAAGTCTTATAAATCAGCTAAAAGAGGTTTTTATTTAAATCTAGTGTTTCTGTGATGGGTAGGTTTAGGAGTAGGGATTGGGTTAGGTGAGAGAAAATATCACTGACCTGAGAAAAAATCAATGGAAGTCCATGCAATGTCCTCGCTAAGATAGCAAAACAGACCTGAGAGTGTGTGCGCGCGCGCGCGCGCGCGTGTGAGTGATGTGTTCCCTCGTTAGGCGGCGCAACTCCACGCTCACTTTCCTTCCCTCTGTCAGTACTGTAGCACAGTAAGCGCAGGAAGGGGGCAGGGTTCGCGCTTTTCCTTTGCCTGTTTGACCATCACAATTTGCTGAATCACACAAACTCTTCCGTATCGTCAAAACTTTGAAGACATATCGCAGTGGATTTTAGTCCGTGGATAAACAGCGCGACATTTCCCCGCCGTTTGACAGAGAAGGTGTCCCGTTTCGTCCAACTCTTCATGGCGAAAAGACCTTTCTTTTTCACTTCTGCCTTCTGTCACCTACGGGACCACCGTTCGCGCGACAGCAGCCTTTAAAAGTTTGCCTTTCATGTGAATGTCCTCGTCTGAGAAATGAAGCTCAGCAGACAGTTCACAGTTTTTGGCAGTGCCATATTCTGTGTGGTGGTATTTTCCTTGTACCTGATGTTGGATCACTTAGACTATAGCAAAAACCCAAATGGAGAGAGAGTTCAAAACGTAAGTACTCCATGTATCTTATTCTTTTCGATAAATTGTGGTATGTAGAGTAGTGTCAGCAGATGAAGTCCTGCTTCGAAGCTGCTGGTCCGTGAACTTCTAATATGAACTCGATCGTGATGTGGTGGACAAAAGACGCTTAGCAGTTTCAATTGATAGTTTGCTTCTCTCCAAGTGACATTTACACTGTTAAAATAACACACTGGCACAAAGATGGCTGTGATCGGTAAGTCAAGTCTGCGTTTCCTGTTTCTCAAATACTTTTATCGTGTTTATGTTTTGATGAAATCTCTCAGAATCACCATGCTGTCTAATATAGATAACAAATGAGGAAGCGAATGAGTTTCGCTTTGGACAGTGAACTGAGCTCAGAGGTTATTTCCTCGGAGTCCTCCGCGTCCATGTGTTGTTTCAAAGTCCCAACGAGCTGCCTATCTGAACCTCACACTGTGTTTCCTGCTCAATTTCGTTTGTTCACTTCCAAATTTGGTCCTACCTACACATATTAGCTATTTGGATAAAAAAAAAAAAAAAAAAAAAAAAAAAAATATATATATATATATATATATATATATATTAATAATAATAATGATAATTAATATTATTATTAATAAAATCAACATGAAATCAAAATTTCCTCTTTTAATTGCAGTATTTATTGTAATTATTTATCCTTTCATTTACCCACATCATTATTTTTGTTGAATTCATGTGGACTTTTATTAAAATCGCTTTCCATCCCTCTTGTTACTACATCTCTGATGATTGTCTCAACAATTTTTGTCTTTTTTTCATTTTTTCTCATTGTTAAAATGCGTAATCAAACCAGTCAACTACATTGGCTGTATCCAAAATACTCCCCTACTATATAGGAGGCGAAAAACAGCATGCGACAAAAGAAGTGTGTCCGAATTGATAGTATTCATAAAAGAGTTGGCAAAAAGTGACCTACAACTCCTGGCGAGATTCTGAAGTGTGCATATGATGGCGATTTACTATCCCATCAGACTACGGGAGAGGATTTGTGTGTGACAGTGAGGTGACGCGACTGATGCTGGTAGGTCACATGATAATGAAAAAAGGGGGAATGTTGTACGGTCAGATTATATTCATTCCCCACATTCATTTGTCAGTATTCAAAATAAGTACCTACTCGAGAGAGTATGAGATTTCGGACGCAGCCACTGTCTTTACTCAAAGGTGCTGTAAATGAGCTTTACTTCCTGTGGGTGTGAGCACTTCAATTCGTGAATCGAAGGGGAGTCAATTCTAAAGTTCTGAATCTTGCCTAACCCTAAACTATTATTTGGATTTTTTTTTTTTAAAAAAGCATGTTTTGGGTTTTTCATCTCTGATGTGTGCAGAGGGTTAAAAATGACAGTCGATGTTTGGGTTGTTTCCGCTAATCCTGATTCATGAACAAGTCCTGTAGGTTTCGGATTCACATTGTTTATTTGAAATCCATTAGACTAACCCCAAACCTACGCTTAAAAATGTGAATGCGCAAGAGTTGTAGCAATGATCGTCTTTGTCATTGATGTACAGTGGTGTGGCAAACATTCAAACATCTCATTTGAATGACTTTTGAGAGCCACAGCTGAAAATGGGGGAATTCAAATTGAATGGTGTGAATTGGAGCCTCTCTTTTTCACAGCCATTGTGCTTGTGCCTGATCTGGAAAAGTTGCTGCGTTAAATTACTTAACGCAGGTTCAAAACCTATAAGGCTCGTAAACAAAGTCTTTGTTTATTTGAGTTTAGGTTATGTAGTAATGTGTTACGTCATTGTCCGAATTTTGTGTTGAGAGGCTGCGTGATCCTGTCCAAAGCTGTGTTAAAAGAGTTACCGTTTTTCTGTTTTACAGGGCCAGCTGGGTATTCTGCAGGACAAAATAGACCACTTAGAAAGACTGCTTGCAGAGAACAATGAGATCATTGCCAACATCAGGGACTCTGTAATTAACCTGAGAGAAACTGTGAAAGATGGGAAAATGTTTCCTGAAGGGAACATGAGTCAGGGGAACCTGGAATTGCTGCCCCCTGCTCCTGCGCTGCTCCCTATCCACTCAGAGGACTGCCAGTTTGCCGCACGGACGTACTCCAAGGCAGCGGATGGAGTACAGGTATAGAGAAAGAAGGGAGTCTTAAGATTAAGTGAACCAATTGATTATTTTCAGTAAACCGAAGGATTTCTACTTCTTGCTCAGTCAAGCCAGTGATTTATATTTCTATCTGCCCAATATTTTGTCTGGCTCCAACACCAAAAATGATACATTTTTTTTAATCTCAACACATTTTCTGTGTCAAAAAGAAATGTTTTTGATTTATGAAGAATTTAAAAATAATGTAATACACAATCATATACAAATAATATATTATAAATTATAATAGTACATGCACAATCACAAATCATTATTTCCACAAAAATAATAAATAGCATTACGGTTTCCAACATTGATAATAATAATAATAAATAAGAAATCAGCATATTGAAATGGTTTCTGAAGGATCATGTGACACTGAAGACTGGAGTAATGATGTCGAAAATTCAGCTTTGCCATCACAGGAATAAATTACATTTAAATATAAAACAATTATTTTAAATTGTAATAATATTTCACAGTATTTCACTGTTTTTTTAGTGTATTTGTAATCATGTAAGTGCAGCCATGGTGAGGCTTCTTGGAAAAGTCTTTCCAACTACTTTGAATGGTAACGCAAATACTTTACATATTCATAAATTTATTCAATTTGTGATACTAATTTATTAGGGTTTTAGGCAAAAATAGCTGCAAATAAACTCGCTTTTTTATAACAGTCTGTTAATAATATTTGCATGAATCATCTGTCCTAAAACTCATTCAGATGGCAAGTAATTAATGAGGGAGAAGGGAGTTGATATTAATTCTTCCTCTAAACCAAAACTTCAGTCTCATCATCTTTTTGTAATCGATGTTGTGCACAATAAAACCACACTCCGCATACTTTACCTGAAAATTTAAAGGGTTAGTTCATCCAAAAATGAAATTTCTGTCATTAATTACTCACACACCCGTAAGACGTGCATTCATCCTCTGAACACAAATGAAGATATTTCTGATGACATCTGAGAGCTGTGTGACTCCACGTACCACCACTTTCAATGTCCAGAAAAGTAGTAAAGACATCGTTAAAATAGTCAACGAGACTACAGTGATTCAACCTTAATGTTGTGACGCGACTTTTTGTGCGCAAAAACAAAACAGGCACTATAACAGGCATAGTGCGCACGATTTACTAATTTGTCTCCCTAGATTTAAAAATTGTGCACACGATTTACTAATTCATTTCCTTGAATTTCTAAATCATATGCACAATTTAAAAATCGAAGGAATGAATAGTACATCGTGCGCATGATTTAGCATATCGAGAGAACGAAATAGTAAATCGTGCACATGATTTAGCAAATTGAGGGAACTGAATAGTAAATCATACACACGATTTAGTAAATTGAGGGAAAGAATTAGTAAATTGTGTGTTTTTTTCTTGTATGTCATGTGCATGTGCAAAATCCTGATGGCATTCGTTAGACTTTGCAGTGTGAATCTGGCCATAGTTTTTTTCAGCTCTGTATTCTCTCAAGCAAAAAAAAAGAAAAAGAAAATCCATTTCTAAGCAATTTCTGCATCTAAACTCAAAGATTTGAACAGGAATTAAATTGAGTTATTGTCAAGCACCACCACACAACTCTGGTGTTTGGTAATTCAAAAAACAGGTAATTCAGCAGGGATTTTTTTTCCTTAGTGACAGGAGGAAAAACACCAAGATTTTCAGTTGCACCTGCATTTGCTTATATTACATCATGTAAAACAATTAACACCGATATAGGTTGAGAAAAAAAGGCAAGCCATAAACAAATGCACATGCAAAAATAGGCAAAAATTAGTCTGGTAGAGTGACAATTTGGGCATTGAAATATTTCTGAACCTTCAAAGAAGAGCCAGCGGGGTCTCTGGAAAAAGAGTCTCTCTGACTTTGATCTATTCAGGTTTACTGAGCCATTGTCCATGAAAAAAATCTTTATTAAGTAAGTATATTGTGTGTAAAAAAAATAGCAAAATAGTTTTGCACCTTTAAAGGTGACTGTATTTATGATAGTATCACCATATAAACACATGATGAAGTGTGAACACCCTTAAAGGGTTTGTTCACCCAAAAATTCTGTCATGTAATACTCTCTTGTTGTTCCACACCCGTAAGATGTGTATTCATCTTGAGAACACAAATTAAGATATTTTTGATGAAATCTGAGATCTGATTCATCCATAGACAGCAATTCTACCATCACTTTCAAGGTCCAGAAAAGTACTAAAGACATTGTTAACATAGTCAACGTGACTACAGTGGTTCAACCTTAATGTTGTGAAGCGACGAGAATACTTTTTGTGCACAAAAGCAATATAAATATAACAATTTTATTCAGTCCCTCCAGAAAAACGCAGATTTTTTTTTGTGATTGTTGCGGGCAAAAATCATTGGTTATGCAGCACGTCTTCTTAATAAATGCGATGAAATTGTGGGAACTTGCAAAAACTGTGGTTTGATGAAAAAGAGAAAAAAAAGGTGATTCCCCCAACACCCTGTTCTCACTAGACTACTACCTTCATGTAAACTTCCTATGATAAACAAGCATACTAAATCACAGAATATTGAAGTTCTCAAACTGTTTTATTTCAGACCTTAATTAACACATGGCTCAAACTTACAAAACATTGAGTCAAACAAGTTCTGTAGCTTTACAGAAGGAATATTCAACAACTTCTGTAAAAATGAATAAATGAAATATAAAAAAATAAAATGTGTGCTTCCTGTTTTACCGTCTGTGGTCCAACGCGCAGTTGCACGGAGTGCAAAATCATTTGCCCTCTCTGTCACGTGACACACCGGGAAACTGCTTCGCGTGGTCTTTTACGCTTATTTTTGTTGGCAAATGAGAATTATTGGCGTGCTTCATCACGGTTTCAGCGCGGGGTTTACAGATGACGTTCACGCCGCGTCATTACGTCACTTCATAAGGTTCCCATGGCAATAGGGGGAAAATAATGGCGCTTTACTTGTGTGAAGTAAACGCAACATTTTTCAACTTTCTGCTGAGATATATGAGACTTTTTTGCAACAAAAATACAGGGATTATGAAATCATGCAAGCCCCGCATATTTTGCTTGCTGAAATCGGCAATTTATGCGGCGAAAGTGCGGCGTATTTGAAAAAATGCGACCCCCGCATAAATATGCGGACTTTGGCTGATTATGCATTAAATTAGCCTATCGCATAATCGCGATTTTCGTTTTCAACAATGTCTTCTCTTCTGTGTCATTCTCTTACACTATTTACGTCCAGCGTTTCCAGGTTCTACGTCAGAACGCCGTCTCAGTATTGGCCGATGCCGTTTACGTGAGCAGGACAACACGTGCATGTGATGCTGACGCAGGAGCTGGCCAATCATTGTATGATGTAAACACGGAAGCGCTCATTGCACAAACTGCATACGAGACTGAAAGTCATTATATTTATTTTGTTTTTGCGCACAAAAAGTCGCGTCACAACATTAAGGTTGAATCACTGTAGTCTCGTTGACTGTTTTAACGATGTCTTTACTACTTTTCTGGACCTTGAAAGTGGTGGTTAAATTGCTGTCTATGGCGTCACATACCTCTCAGATGTCATCAGAAATATCTTAATTCGTGTTCAGAGGATGAATGCACGTCTTACTAACCCTTTAAATTTTCAGGTAAAGTATGCGGAGTGTGGTTTTATTGTGCACAACATCGATTACAAAAAGATGATGAGACTGAAGTTTTGGTTTAGAGGAAGAATTAATATCAACTCCCTTCTCCCTCATTAATTACTTGCCATCTGAATGAGTTTTAGGACAGATGATTCATGCAAATATTATTTACAGACTGTTATAAAAAAGCGAGTTTATTTGCAGCTATTTTTGCCTAAAAACCTAATAAATTAGTATCACAAATTGAATAAATTTATGAATATGTAAAGTATTTGCGTTACCATTCAAAGTAGTTGGAAAGACTTTTCAAAGAAGCCTCACCAAGGCTGCACTTACATGATTACAAATACACTAAAAAAACAGTGAAATACTGTGAAATGTTATTATAATTTAAAATAAAAAAAACTATGCCTGTTACAGTCTCGTCGAATGATGCTCTCTCCTGCTCTATTTTAGATGCTGGATATTTATGATTTGCTCAGCTTCGATAACCCTGATGGCGGAGTATGGAAACAAGGCTTTGATATCTCTTACCAGGCTGATGAATGGGACAATGAGCCACTCCAAGTCTTTGTTGTGCCCCATTCACATAATGACCCAGGTGAGTGATAAATATAGTCAATAAGATCACCATATATCAAGAGATAAACAGACATGTTTATCTCAGGTGCTTTAGCCTGATGTTTTATGTGTGAATATTACAGATATTTGTGGTTGAAGGCTGAAATTCGGTTGGCTTTAGACATGAGGGATGTGTATGAGTAACTGACTAATTTTCAAGATCAGGTTCTGTAATAAATGCATGGCTCAGGAAATAACTCAAAGAGCAGTCTATAATCTAACAATCCACTCCATACACTGGAGAAACACAACCACGTGTCACAGACGACACAGAACGATGAACTGAATGAACACAGGGCTTAAATACACTGATGATGATGATGATGATGGGAACAGATGTAAACTAATTAAGAACCGAGGCGATTAACTATGAATGCAAATGGGCAGGCAGACAGGGAAAACCGAAACTATAGTCGGCTAGTAAAAACAATGAAATGAACATTCTTGCTGAATATTCAGCTAATTCTCACCACTAACCACTATAAATGTTTTGGTTGTTCTTAGAGTTGGGCAATAAACTGATAACGATGTCTATCTGAAAAAGTAGTCATTTTCAATATTTAGCCTATATCTAGAAGTGCGTCTCATGTTCTTTGTGTGTCTGCACGAACGAGCAGTGCGGTTTCGTCTACACATACTGTGAGACTAACGGATTTTTCAGCATCTGCCATTTCACTGAACACGTGAACTTCGGCTAGAGCTCTTCTGACAGTCACTTCACATTTCACCGTTTCATTTGAAGAAAATAAGAAAGCTATCGTCAAATACAAAAACTCAGTTCATTTACAACCTGCCAAAATAAAAGTTTGGAAACTTGAAGAAATTGACCGTCCCCTTTAGTTACTGTTGCTATGTTCGACAAACCACACCGCTCTCGCGCCACACGTCACGTTCTCACGGAGTGAAAAAAACATTGACAACGCGTCGACAGACAAGACAGAGCAGGTTACTTTTGATATGAAGCAAAGTTTCAAATTTCAAGTATTGCAATTTTTTAAAGACATTTAAACAATAAATAGCGTGTGGTAGCTCTTTAATGTGTCGTGACAGATCGCTGTAGCTCCTTCAATCGGCTCGTGAACCGACATCTCTTCATACTAGTTCATTTATAGCATCAAATAAACATGAATGAACATCAGAAGGAATGTTGTTTGAAGCGCGGAAAGACGTGATAACTCCCCTCACTGCTTTGTCAGACAAAATGTCGAATTCGGGGTTATGATTGGTCAGATCGCCTGTCAATCAAACTGCCCGCAAAGTGTAAATGATGACAATAATATTATTTTATTTCACTGTAAAATATACTTCTCAAAGTATTATTATTATTACTTTAAGGAATATCATACAAGCAAGATATTTTTCATACATGTTTTTATTTATATAGTGTTCAATTTGTGACAAATATGTGACAAAAATGCGAAATGCAATGTCGGTGTGAATTAATTGTTATAATTTAATTTGATTACATTATGAAATGCAATGCGATTAAAATGTTTTATTAATTTATTTCACTAGGCGTTAATTTGATGATGAATTTGCGTTCATTTATATAGCACTATTTAATACAACTCACATTGCCCAGAGTGCTTCACAATCACACAGCTAAGAAACAAAATAAAATAACTAAAAATGTCAATTAAATAATAGTAAATATTAATCATATTAAATAATACAAGTCAGAACCCCTGAGTTGTATTATTTAATTAAACAGGATTAAATTAATTAAAAGGTAACTTTCTCTGTGGAGTTTACTGGTAAACAAACAGGTTATTATTTATTTATTTCATTCATTTATTAGGTCCATTAAACGTATGGAATGCATTTCCTTTTAATAGTATGAAATGAATATTGAGATAAATATTTATGATGATATAAGAAATATTTTTGGCCATAATGCTCCTGAGGATGTGAGATTGATGTGTGCTTTCAGATATAGACAGTTTGGATTGTATCTGGTGTGTTCAGAGTCGTTTAAGCAGAAATGTGAAGCTTTAATTTTTGTTAAAGCATTAAGACAATGTAATGTAAATGGTATAAATAGTCTAAAAAAATCCTATTGTTGACTTAAATTGTCCTTTTTGCGGTGGGAATAGTTTTGCAGGAAGATGAACGTCTGGTTTTGTGCTACTGACAAAATTCCTGTGGGTGGAATCTGCTATGTGTAAAACTGGATTTAAGATCCGTCTCGGGTGGTCTGATCACAGGTAGCCAGATGAGAAAGATTGCCGTTTACACCTGTAGTATCAAGTTTCAAATCTCTTGTGACCATTCAGATCAGATTTCGAGGAGAGGGTCTCTAGTTTCATGACTCACTCATCATTATCATAATGCATCACACTGTATTACTGTTTGTTGATTTAGCATAACAACGAAAAGAAAGACGGTAAAACTGCCATTTTGTTTTGACTGTTTCAACTGTTTCGACCCAAATATGCTTGAGTTTGAATCTCAAGCACAAATGAGATATTCCGAGTGCATTTCTTTGTGAGTTTGCGCTAAACTTTTACGTCACTGCGTGTTGATGTCAGACATAGTCAGTGTATTTTAATACTGTTGCCGCAAGTTGCTTTTCATGTCTGCGGGTTGAAGCGACCCCAAATAACGTGACATTTAGCCCCTGGAATGCGAATTTTACCAGGGGAACCCCACCAAAATATTGATTTTACTGGGGATAGTTTTGAGTAGCAACTGGGATTTTTGTTGTGAAGGATGTAGTGATTGACAGACGAGCAGGCGGTCCCTCACTGCTGTCAGGACGGATAGCTTTTACACCACAATGCGATGCACTTCCGACTATCCCGGTTCTAGGAAATATATGGACCCTGTATCACCACTTGCGATTGGATCAACTGATACAGATATTGATTTCTGGTGTAAACAGGCTCATAGTTACATCACGTCCAATTTATTCTAGTATTCTTGTGCTTGTTGTAAAGTTGCCATGACAAGAAGTTCAAATACACGATATCATTTTACACGTGGAAGGTCGATTCGTCTGATATTTACACAGTTATACTTAAACAAAACCGTCTCTGTTTTATTGGCTGGTTTCTCCATTTTAAAAACTGATTTTTAGGGATTGTAAAAAGTATTTCCTGATGAGATGGACAGTAATGCTGTTTTTCTGAATATACCTTTAGATCAAATCAATAGACTTGCCAGTCTGTGTTTTTTCAATGTATAGCTGTGATAGACTTGACTTGACATTCTTGTTTTACTCAATGCCAAAGAGCTAAAAATGAAAACAGGAAGTTTATTACTTGAGCCTCCCTTGTGAATTGCCAATTCTGCAATTCAAATCATTGTCAGATATACAGAAGTCTGTCCAAAAATGAGTTTAATGTGACAAGCATTACCTGATGTTCTCCAACTTTCATTGTAGGATCTCATTTTTACATCTAGATCGTCTTTTATCTGTTTTAATCTATGATTAAAGTTTCTTAATTACTAGAGAGTATATCTCAATCGTATCTGTGCTTTGTCAGAGTCTCTAGAGTATGGAATATTTTCAGCCGTTATTTTTGAACAATGGTTCAAACTCTATGGTAGCTGCAAAAACAATCCTTTCAGATATAATTTGAGGAAGTTGTTTATTCATATCAGATTTAGGTTTATTAAGTTTACTCTACTCTTCTTCCTGTTCACCGGGCACTTACTTTTATGTATTATGGAAAAAAAAAATGGATGAATTTATGTGATGCAATTTCTGAGAGATCCCGATAGATCCTCTGAATTGCGGTGCAAACTCATCACGTGTTATATCTTCTAATATGATCATTAAATGACAAAACACATTCACTACCACATATTTGACACTCAGAATATATCATTTCATTTATGATATAGTTAGCAAGTTTGTGAATATTTTGAATGAAAAGAAAAAACGGAACAAACATGATACATACATAATCTGTCATAGTGTGGCTGCATGACGCGTTACCAAGGAAATAACATGTTTTAAAATTATGGTCGTCGGGGGCTCAGCTAGAATATAGAGCCCCTAATTTAGATACCGCCTCCCCATGGCCCCCTCAGGAATTAAGAATGTCCCCCAAGTCCATGCGTCTGGGCGCCGGGTCTGGGTCATAAGACTCAGACTCAAAACTCTCTGATAAAAATGCAGTGCTCATGGCACAAGATGCAAAAACAGCAACAACAACAAAAAAGCATGTGACACAGCAGTCAAAGAAGGACTTTATAGGTTTTATTAGGCAAACTGTCTTACAGCTAAAGCACAGCACACTGTCAGCATGCTAATTAAAGAGCCCACCACATAAAAAAAGATTTTAAATAAATAATAAAGATAATAATAAAATTCTAACTACTCACTCGAGTGTGAAATGGATTGTTTTTGGGTAACTACATGTCTTCCATCATGAACCTCTTCCAACTATTTTAAGCAAACATTACCAGGTGAATAAACATGCATGCTCTCTCTCGCTCTCTTTTTCCCCACTCTTTCTCACGTACACACACGCACTCACACACAGATAAACTGAATGGCTAGTAACGGTCATAAGCTGTTTGACTTCACTGAGTGCGTTTACATGCACGTTCTTAAACCAATTTATAGGGGTGTGACGAGACCACTATCCCACGAGACGAGACACGAGATCGGGTTCATAGACGAGATTTTTATAGTATTTTTAAGAAATCCTCAATAATGAAACGTATGAAGGGAAAATAGTCTTTTATTCAACTGAAAATCCTAAAATGCAAAAATGTTGGTGCATTTGGAAATCAACTTGTAATGCATGTCATTTTACTTCTATTTTAATGAATTATTTGCAGTGAAACAACATGCTAAATGTTTTGCCTCAAAATCAACCAATTGTTTTCTGCCCGGTATAATTTCACATGAGAAATCTCACTGAACTTCTTTCTATAGATTGAACATAAATTAAACAATATAAATAAAATAAACATAAAAATAAAAAATTCAAATAACACTTTAAGTGTCACTTTAACTGCAGTACAAAGTTGACCATTTCCCAGTCACTATTGATTGTGTGGCTGTAACTGTGATAAAGCTCTGCGTTCACCGAGAAGTCCAACCGTTAGGAGTAATAGCGATGCTTTCTGCCTCTTTAGGGGTCGTTCACATATCGCGCCTAATAAAGCGTGGAAAGCGCGGCCGCGTCGCTTCCTCCTTCTTTCGCAAGCGTTCGGGAGCTCGCGCTTCTGTAGCGTCTGTCGTTGATATGCAACCATGAGCTGTGCTCTCCACGACCATCGCTTGGTTCTTGTCACATGACAAGACATTCTGAAATGTTGAGATGTTCTCATCTCGCCGCGGCACAGGCGCGCCAGGAAAAAACGAGCGCGCCGCACCGCATGCGCGTCGCGACCGCGTCGCTTCCATTTTGCGCGAATGAAAATGTGCGCGATATGTGAACGGCCCCTAAGAGTCTGTACAACCTTGGCCGAGGCGTACGGCATAGTTTTCTAACAATGTTTACACATTGTTTGTGTCTTGTGTGTTATTCTTGCGCCAAAAACCAAAATGTTTCCACACAAACGATTTGAAAGTGGCGGGGGCATCTTGAATAATAACTTCACCCTCACACTGATGGCACCACGAGACAACTTTTCAACTCGACGAGAAATCTCGTCACGTTTTAGTCTCGTGGTACGAGATCTCGTCACACCCCTACCAATTTATGCTCGACGAACGTCTGTGGTCATGTAAACTTATTAAACCATTTTCCTTTATCGACATAGAGCTAGATTTTTGCCCATTGCCCTGATTTCAGCATGCAAACACCTTAAAGTGAAAGTGAAAGTCGTGACGTGTTGTCAAGTATGGTGACCCATACTCGAAATTGGTGCTCTGCATTTAACCCATCCCAAGTGCACACACACAGCAGTGAGTAGTGAACACACACACATACACACACAGTGAACACACACCCGGAGCAGTGGGCAGCTATTGCGACAGCGCCCGGGGAGCAATTGGGGGTTAGGTGTCTTGCTCAAGGGCACTTTAGTCGTGGTATTGAAGGTGGAGAGAGTCTGTTTATTCACAATTCCCACCTTCAATTCCTGCCGGCGTGGGAATCGAACCCGCAACCTTCTGATTACAAGCCCAACTCCCTCACCATTAGGCCACGACTACCCGCAACTTAACTTATGCAAAGCATCTTTATATATGGCAGATTTAAGCGCATCCAGCCGCTGCGAGTTGTTTCGTGGTAGGATACGAGAAATGTATCGCAAAATCCAAATTTTTCTTAACCCAAGAAATATGAAAATTATTTATTCTCATCTCGTGTAGCGAAAGGACACGTGGTACGATTGTACAAACTGCAAATATGAGAGGAGAATGAGTCTGTGCAAGTTTGACATTTTGAAATACCCTGTTTTATTTAATATCACAACACACAAAATAAATGGAATACTCTGTGAAATACACATTTACGTCACCAACGGGCAATAACCTGTTTTTTAATGCAGTCTTATGAATGCGGTTTGATTGCATTGCCAGGTTAAACTGGTAAATCGAGTTATTTTAATTAACTCATTGTTAGTATGAAGCGTGTTGATGTGCATTTAAATGCGCTCATTGTTTTTGGTAACCTGACCTGTCCCGTGTTTGTTCTGGGCTAACGTTGGGGTCACGTGTTCATTGTTGTTTCTTGTCATATTGTTCATTTAAAAAGGGAAACAAAACGTGTGCAAAAACAGACTTGCATATCATTTATATTCATGTAATTATGTAATATACAGTATTTAGTTGGAGAGCAACTAGTTAGTCCCCTCAAAATAAACCACTGCTTTAAATGGAGAAAACTGGTTCTTGGAAGGTCATGTTGTTTTTCCTGTTAGATGTCATTATGTGATGTTTGTGCTAAAGGATGTGGAACTGTCAGTTATGGTCTTTTGCTTAAATAAATTCTCCTATGCCAGTTTAATGACTTTAGACAGCTGTAAGTACATCTCTAGTTACGGATTAGTTTTCTCAATAATGTTTGATTTGCGATTATTGATATACGATGCCTGTCATTTCATGTTCATATACATTTCATGTGGGATTAAAATGGCTGTATTTATTACTGAAGTGGGTGTGTTTCTGTTTGTAGAAATAGTTGAAGACTGTGGGAGTGATTGTGAAATCTCTTTTTGTTTGCAATTTCCTTTGGCTTCAAATGTGGCCCAGATATTGTACACTTCACTTTGAAATATTTGTCATGTAAGACTTGAATTGCTAGTCAACCTGAGTTGTAAAATTGATACTTTATATTATATATTGCGTCAGTAGTTTTACAAAGTATAATTGGACATTTACACTTGCAACTTGATACTTTACCAACCAGCAAAGGTGAAGAACGGGTTCATCCTGCTTCCTGTATGACCAGACATGCCAATTGTATTTTTTTTTTTTTTTTTTTTTTTTTTTTTTTTAAAAGGTCATAAGTAACAGACACTTACATTTTACAACAATTCAATTTCAAATAATGGCTGTTCTTTGAACTTTCAGTGTACCAATTCAAGTTCATCAAATCCTGAAAAATATTGTATCATGGTTTTCACGAAAATATATTAGGCAGTAAAACTGTTTCAATATTGATAATAAGAAATGTTTGTACAGAATGATTTCTGAAGGATCATGTGATACTGAAGACATAATGGCTGCTGAAAATTCAGCTTTTTAAAAAAATATTTTTTAATACACACACACACACATATATATATATATATATATATATATAATATATATATATATATATATATATATATATATATATATATATATATATATATGTATGTATTAAAAAATATTTAAAAAAAATTATATATATATATATATATATATATATATATATTGTATTAAAAAAATATTTAAAAAAATATTTAATATATAATATTTCAAAATATTACTGTTTTTACTGTATTTTTGTTGAATAAATGCAGCCTTGATAAGCACTTTTTTCTTTAAAAATTCTGGCGACCCCAAACGTTTGAATGGCAGTTTTTATACCATTAAAAAATATTAATGAATGAGTACCATATTTATATACCATGGCATTTTCATGTTAGCTCAAACAATAAACTATAATTGTAATGGTTCTGTACATGTCCAAAAATATGCTGATACCATAAAGCCCATTAAAGATGTAATCTACTCATTTTTTTTGCACAAATTACTTTTTTTTTTTTTTTTTTTTGTAATGAAAACAAAATGAGATATTTTGCAGAATATTTGAGCTGTTCTTTTCCTTACACTGAAAATGAATGGTAACAACGGCCGTTCCTGATCCTCGTCCATTGTCATTTAATGGCTTGGACATTCTGCTAAAGATCTCCTTTTGTGTTCCACAGAAGAAAGAATGGTTTGGAATGAAGCGAGAGGGAATAAATGATGACAGAATTTAAATTTTTGAGTATCAAATAATTAATAACTCTGTGTTTGTGTGATGTTCTGCTCAGGCTGGTTGAAGACATTCGATGACTACTATCGGGACCAGACACAACACATTCTCAACAACATGGTGGTGAAATTACACGAAGACAGCCGGCGAAAAATGATCTGGTCTGAGATCTCATATTTTTCAAAATGGTGGGACAGCATCGACGATCAGAAACGAGATGCTGTCAAGAGGTGAGGCTTTTCTCTGTTTTTAATATCCATTTATCCATTCGCACACAGAGGTCTGGTGTAAGCAAGACTGGGAGATGTTAAGGAGTTTCGGAGGACTCCATTGGGCCTTTGGTCCCATTTTAATTAAGCTCAAAGTTTGTACTTTATTGCCTAGCTCTCAAGTGACGGTTTATATGCAAAAATGAAACAACAACAAAATTAAGTCCAGACCTTTGTATGAAACAAACATACTATGTTTTAATAATGATAATGAATATAGATTCTAATATGTTTTTATTTTCATCACCATTTTCTTTAATGTAAACTTTTCCAAAAAAATGCACAATTATGACAAAAATCATAGTTTTTTTTTTTTTTTCATCATTTAGCAGACGCTTTTATCCAAAGCGACTTACAAGGGGAGCAATTAGGGGTCAGGTGCCTTGCTCAAGGGCACTTTAGTCATGGTATCGAAGGTGGAGAGAGTGCTGTTCATTCACAATCCCCACTTTCAATTCCTGCCGGCGTGGGAATCGAACCAGCAACCTTCAGATTACAAGCCTGACTCCCTCACCACTAGGCCACGACTACCCTTTTGTTTATAGTTGTCGATTATTCCCTTGAAATTGTAATTGCGATTCATTAATTACGATCACCACAATTTCACAATAGCTTAATGCCATCGTTTTATGCGACTGCATGCCATGTTGTTCTATCAAAGTAAACAAACATTTTTCCTGAAAAACGTTTATTATTTTTCTGTATAGCGTTAAGCCTCAAATGTCAAATATACATTGGTTTGTAATAAAAAATAAAAAAGTAAAAATATACATGCCATGGTATTATAACGTTATACTAAATCTAAAATGAAAACAATAAAAAAAAACACATCTTAAGCACACATAAGTGTAATGTAAGTGCACTTTTTTAAATTTATTTTTTGTAATTGCGCCTTTGAACAATTACATAATTGTGCCATCCGTAATTGTAATCACAATTACAAATTCGATTAATTGTACAGCCCTATATTCTAATATGCTAATATGCATATATATAATATGTCTTTAGAAATCTGCTAATATGCTGATTTGTTGCTTAAGAAACATTTCATATAATCAATGTTGAAAACGTTTTTTTGTTTTTGCTGTTAAACGTTTTTTGCGCAAACAATGATATCATTCAAATATTTGGGGTAAGATTAAAAAAAAAAACTTTAAAGAAAATGTATTCATCAAGGATGCATTAAATTGATCAAAAGTGACAGTGAAGATATTTATAATGTTGCAAAAGATTTCTATTTAAGAAATGCAAATGCTGTTCATTGAACTTTCTAATCATCAAAGAATCCTGAGAAAAGTATCACCAAATCCACAAAAAACGTTAAGCTGCACAACATTGATTATAATAATAATAATAATAATTATTATTATTATTATAAATGTTACCCGAGCAGCAAATCAGCATATTTGAATGATTTCTGAAGGATCATGTGACACTGAAAACTGGAGTAATGATGCTGAAAATCTGGTTTTGTCATTACAGGAATAAATTACATTTTAAAAATATTCAAATAGAAAATTATTTCCACTATCACTGTTTTACTGTATTTTTTTTATTAAATAAATCCAGCCTTGTTGAGGATAAGAGACTTCTTTCTAAAAACGTGTTTTAGATAATGCATCGACAAACCCAAAATTGTAATCTTTCCAAACATTAGACAGATACTTTACATAACATTACTAGGTCAACAACACCGTTAAAAGAGAAGATGGGCTATAGATGCGTTTCAAATATACAGAACTGCTCATGTTCATTGTTGAACTGTCCATGGGGAAAATACACAAATGCCAAGTGGATATGTAAACATTTCTGCTGTGGGTCTGAATTCCAATTAGAGATCTTTCAAAATGCCCTAAGGTGAAGGCTGAAGTCAAATGAAAAATCCAACACCAATATTTATTCATTGTTGATTTGATGCACAGAAGGAGTTTGAAGCAAGCAAGCTCTATTCTTTTTGAACATTTGCCCCTCCTCCCCGTTTATTTCCAAAATGGCCTTGGCTGACTCCAAATCAAGATTTTTGGCAGGCATGAGCAGGTTTTATTTCATTTTATATCAGCCGAATCAAGGTCTAGCATAATGATTCAATTTCTTTTACTGCCACATATATGGAGGTGTATCTTCAGAATAAATCAAGTTGTCTGTGCTTGGGAGTCTTCTCAGGAAAATGGGAACTGCAGATAAGTCCATAAATTCCAGTATATGCTGGCATATATATAATATAATATATATATATATTTTGCAGTATAATTTGCAGTATTAGGAATGAGACTTTTCAAATATTTCATATGTTGCTAATCGAAGAGCATGTCATCATATTTTCAAATTGTCCTAATCTCACCTGAACCTCAGTTTCATGTAACTTGATATAGGAGGCATTTAGAAACTCAAATTTCATGGTCTAAGTTGCAGCTGCAGTCTAAAATTAACAGAAAATGTCTTAAATGAAAGGGTCATAGTAGGATCAGAGTCATCATAAAATGTTGCTCGTCATTCATTACTTGGTATGTCAGATTAAAGTTTGCAACACAGTTCGTAAATATGGGAAGGAGGAGTCGGGAACCGGTGAACGTAATTTTAATAAACTCAAAAACAAACAATAAAACGAAAGTAAAAGGGCGGCAGTTCCTCACGGCGACTGCCGCCCACATAAACAAAATAAAACACAACATAAAGTCCAGGCCTGCTCCTCTCTCGTCCTTCACTGTTGTCGCTCCTCTTATGCTTCCGGAGCTCCACCGTGAGAGATACGAGACCGGTGTAGCGCGCAGCTGAAGCTCGTTATCTCTCGCGTCACCGGCCTCGCGCCGTTCCCTCGCGGCTCTCGCCCGCCCTGCTCGTCACATACCCCCATCGGCCCTCGCAGGCCGGGGGGTACCCACGAGGCTGCGCCTACTCCCCCTGGGGGCCAGTCTCGGCAGCCGCGGCGCCTGGGGGTACGGACAGACGAGACGAGAGAAAAGGAGACGGAAGCACAAGGAGCAACAAAGACACAAGAGAGTGGAGAGAGGACAAAACAAAAAATTTGTTTCCAGACACACTGCCGCTCGGTCCTCAGCCAGCCGAGAGGCTCTTCCTCACGGTGCCATGCGATGGTACATCCTGCTCCGACCCCTGGTGGCCGGCAATGGCTCCTCCGGTTGAGGGCAGCCGGCAGCGAGTCCGCCGTTCCCTGCTCCTCCCCATCATGGCGGCAGGCAGCAGGCTCCGGCGAACGGCGGCGACTCCTCCGCTCCCTCCTGGACAGCAGCCACCTCGTCCCAGGGGCACGGCCTGGGGCTGCTATTTGTGGTCTTCACGCTCCCGCGCTGCCCGACCTCCTCAGCACCGCGATTCCCCCTCAGCAGCGAGGGCTCTTCGACAGCATGTCCCTCCTTCCTCCCGGGTTTCGGCACCAATGTAACACAGTTCGTAAATATGGGAAGAAGGAGTCGGGAACCGGCGAGCGTTCAACGTAATTTTAATAAACTCAAAAACAAACAATAAAACAAAAGTAAAAGGGCCACACAAACAAAATAAAACACAACATAACTTCCTCTCTTGTCCTTCTCTGGCGTCGCTCCTCTTTTATGCTTCCGGAGCTCCTCCGTGAGAGATACGAGACCGGTGTAGCGCGCAGCTGAAGCTCATTATCTCTGCGTCACCGGCCTCGCGCCGTTCCCTCGCGGCTCTCGCCCGCCCTGCTCATCACAAAGTTATTAATTTTCTTTTTTTGTTTCCTCATTTTTCAGATGCATTGCATCATGCACAGTAAGACCAGGAACATGTATGAATAAGAACAGGGTCCAGTTGTATAAACTTAGCCACTATGTTAAAGGGGACCTATTATGCCCCTTTTCACAAGATATAATATAAGTCTCTGGTGTCCCCAGAATGGGTCTGTGAAGTTTCAGCTCGAAATACCCCACGGATAATTTATTATGGCTCGTCAAATTTGCCTCTATTTGGGTATGAGCAAAAACACTCCGTTTTTGTGTGTCTCTTTAAATGCAAATGAGCTGCTGCTCCTGGCCCCCTTTCCAGAAGAGGGCGGAGCTTTAACAGCTTGTGCTTTGGTTTCTCAACAACAACAACAAAACTGGAGAATCTCACGCAGCCAAAATGACGATTGTCAGGAACCTTACGTTGTTCAATCCGGAGTCGGACACTGATGGAAGAAGTTACAACTTTTAGAATGCAACTGAACGTTTCCGAATGAGTAGCGGATAAATTTATGTGCCGTCATGTTAATCTTTTGTCCGGCGTTGACCCTTGTTTGTGAAGCAGTCCGGCGTACAATGACGGCATGGCAACAACATTTTACTACAACAACTCTTCCTCTTCTCTAAAGCAGCCCAACATGGCCTCACCTCCTTTGTTGCCTATTTTTTGGGGACAGGGTTTATGTAAATTTTGTGGTTTGTGATGTCACCAACCCAGAAAGAAGCATGTTTTGTAGTCTGTAAGAAGCCGTTTGTCGTAGTCCTTAAAAAGAAAGAGATTTTTGTAAAAGAATTATCTCGCTTTGCATTGAACTTTGAGCATCGTAAAAAAAGGGAAATCATAATCAAGGACCTTTTAATAAGAACTAGTTTGACAAAGTAGCACTAAGACAAGAGGTGATCGTTCTTACTTTTCTGTTGTAACTGACTTCAAAAAGTTAGAACCAGCCTTGAAAAGAAAATGAGATGGCTATCTTTTAAGACTAGTCTAAGCAGCCACAGGAACATGTCTTAAGAAACTGAATAGGGTGGTTTTAGAATTAAGGTTCAGTTTAATGAAGGATCTAATCAGTGCTGCCCAGTGGCTTTTTCTCTTGGCCATTGATTGATTCGAGAATAACAGACCATTTTTCAAGGTAATTTTGAAAGTTTCTGTCAGTTACGTGCTGAGCCAGTGCTCTTGGTTTTGCTACCGCCGCTCTTATTACTGGCCTCCAGAGGGCCGCGCTGTAAGATTCGCAGCTGAAATATTCAGCATTACAGAGAAAAGCTGCTGACTGGCAATCAGGCCTGGAGAACTCTACTTCTAATAAGGGATACCATTACCCAAGGTGTCTGCTCTCTGTTGAAGAAAATAATTAGTTTGCAGCGGCAAAGCTCAATAAATCTGAAAATATATAAAAAATATGTTGGGTACTGTGTGAAATGCTGCATATGTGGAGAAATCGCTTTGTTGTGAAACCTGAAGAAATCTGTCAGTGGTGAAACATTTTCAGCTCTTTTGTCATCTTCAAATCCTCTTAAATACATCAGAATTGACCTTCCAAATGACTGTTCCAAACCATTTTGTTCATGTGAATAAAAGCCTTAATTCAATCCGTTAATCACATAAAGTGATTGATTGTGTCTCTTCAGAAAATTTGGATTAAACCGCTCAATTGATATGAATTAGTTTTACGATCTCTTTATGAACTTTGTGAAGCATCAAAGTGGTTGCACGGCTGTCAATGGAGGGACCGAAAGCTCTCGCATTTCATTAAAGATCTTCATTTGTGTTCGGAAGATTAACAAAAGTCTTATGGGTTTGGAACAATATGAGGGTGAGTAAATGAGAGAATTTTCATTCGAGTTTTCTCCCCACTTTTTTAAAAGTTGACAAGCCTGTTTATTTTGCTATCATAATCATGCACGTTTATATGGCTAATGCATTTGACTAATTATTTATTTGTTATTGAGCATTATTTTTAGCATAGTTCCCTGACCCCATCAGAACAGAGCTGTGACCCATTTTGGGTCATGACTTGACAGTTAAGAACCATGTCTTACGGCTACAGTACAACAGAAAAAACAGTTTTTATTGGTTGTTTTTTATTTTAATTTAACCACTGTTTTTGGTTCAGTTAATCTAGCTAAATCAAAAACAAATTTTGAAACCAATACAATTTTACTAAAACTAGAGAGTACAAATTTCCCTATACCAATTTCAGTACCAAATCAAAAAGTATTCTATTTTATTTTAATTGTTTTTTATTTAATTATTTGGAAATAATTTTTTTAATTATTATTATATATTTATATATATATATATATATATATTTAATATGAAATTAAATATTAAATAAATTATTAATGCTATTAATAATTATAACGAAGTTTTAGACTTACTTGCTATGGTTATCAAATTCAGATTCAGTGCTGCACTTTAACATGATTACCACTCAAAACTTAGCTGCAAAAAAAAAAAAAAAAAAAATCTTTTGTTCAAATTATGAATGGGTTATATAGAGAAACCGAGCAAAGAGCGTCTGTTTATAATCAATGAAGCTGATATCACTTCAGTTCAGCTGGAGCTAAAGGTTGCTGACTAAGTAAAAACTCTCATTATAATAAAAAAAATGTCTATACTGCACATGGTATCTCATATTTACGTTTATACTATATTGCTGGTTATAATAATAAAATGATTCACAAATGTGCAACTCACAACAAACTCTGGCATATTGAGTGGATTCTGAGTAACTTAAACACCTCTAATTGGCCAACAAACTTGTCTTTGATTGGCTACAATGCTCAACACTGTAAAACGCTTTTCACAGAGTGCTCGCACAAATATTTACTGGAGCATTTGAAAGCGTCCACATATCAGCGGGCACTGAATTGACCCAGTAGTCCGTTCTGAGTACAAGGAATACCTGTACAGAAAGGCAGGTGTTGTTATTTATTTATTTTTTTAAAATATGTAAGTATCCACTTGGAACCAAAGTAACCTTAGTCATGATTTAGTACAAAGTGTTCTTGATTAAACTAAAACTAGGCAATGAATTGAACCTTCACAAACAGTTTGATTGACAGGCGATCTGACCAATCGTAACCCCGAATCCGCCATTTTTTCCGACAAAGCAGTCAGGGGAGTTAGTAGAGTAATGTTGGTGAACTTGAAAAATTGTGTGTACTCACCTCTTTCTCACTTGAAAACATTCCTTCTGATGTTCATTCATGTTTATTTGATACTATAAATGAACTAGTATGAAGAGATGATCGCTTCACGAGCCGATTGAAGCTACAGCGATCTGTCACGACACATTAAAGAGCCACTACACGCTATTTATTATTTAAACTTCTTTAAAAAATGACAATATATTCAATATGAAACTGTTTGATATGTCTGTCGACATGTTGTCAGCGTCCGCTTTACTCTGCTGCGTGAGAACATGATGTGTGGCATGAGAGCGCATGGCTTATCGCACATAGCAACAGTAACTAAAGGGGGCGGGTCTTTGCAAAGGGTCAGTTAGCACAACATGGCTAAGATTCTTGACTAAACTAAAACTAGGGAACGAGTTAGTACAACATGTCCACGATTTAACTAAAACAATGGAGTGAATCAGAGTGGTTTCGATTGAACTGAAACTAGGGAAGGAATTAGCAAAACACGACTACGATTTAACTAGAACTAGGAGTGAATTAGTGCAAAGTGGACATGATTGGACTAAAACTAGGCAACAAATTAGTACAACATGACCACGATATGAGTGCCTTGCTCAAGGGCACCTCAGTTGTGGGTAATGAGTGTGGATGAGAGCGCTTTTCATTAATTCCACCCTCTTGGATTTCGTGCCAGTATTGAGACTCAACCCCGTAACTTTTGGGTTACAAATCCCGACTCTCTAGCTAATAGGCCACAACTACCCATTTTATTTTTTATTTTGTTATTTTTTAAATATTAAAATGTGGTCTCAATTTAATTAAAAGGAGTGAATTAGCATAGCGTGATCATGATTTATCTAAAATGTGGCCACAAATCTTAATTCACGGTCACGATACCTTTTTGCATATTTTTTTTCATGTGCAGTGCTCTGTAGAAAATAATGTTTTTATTAGTTTTAGAGTGCTTTCACACTTGGTTCGATCAATCTTGCATCAAATCCTTACAGAAGTACAATGTGTTTGTGAATGCCGTTTCATGTTGACTTTAGTAGGGTAAAGAAGATTTTTCTCACCTGACTTTTCTTTTATTCTCTCTTTCTCTGATACAGGCTTGCAGAGAGCGGTCAGCTCGAAGTGGCCACAGGAGGCTGGGTGATGCCTGACGAAGCCAACGCTCACTACTTTGCATTGATAGATCAGTTAATTGAAGGCCACCAGTGGTTGGACAAAAATTTGGGTATGTAAATTTATTGCTTCTTGTCCCCTTTACTTCCCTTTTGTTTCCTCTTATTTACAGAGTTGTTGATATCGCCACACCAAATCGAAGAGTCGTTTCATGTTTACCTTATATCTGCATAACATTACATTTTTATTCCAATGTAAATACCAATTGTTTTTGGTGCATTGATTAAAATAAAATGCTGTGTACTTTTACACCTAGAAGTTATGTAAAGTCAGCCAATTACATTATAGCTTGTTATATCTGGAAATGACTTTCCAGTTTTCAGGTTCGAAGGGACTGTAGGCGGTCCTAGGTTGAGCTGAGTAAAAACATCTTGTTTCAGACCCATTTAAATTCTCAGTCAACTCAAGATGCGGGTTGCGAAATCCGGAATGTTAAACCTCTTAACTGCAATACTATAGGGAATTTTAGCTCTGCTACATATTTATGCTTCCCATATTGGCTTAAAGACCTCTGGGAGATTTTTTTCGGGTACTGTAAGATTATTAGTGTATTAAAACATGGAGCATAGCCCTGGCTTTCATTACTACACATCCACTCTACCATCTGCTCTCCTGATATCTCAGCTGTCAGCAGACCGGTTTCTCAAATATAGATTGATTGAAGAGATGGATACTCCAATGAGTCTTCGGATTTCAAACAGCACTTGTTTAGCCGACGATGCCATGCTCCCAGTACTACAATCAGGAGAAGTTTGTGCTGCTGTTCGCTCATGAATATAAACACAGGTCTCTTCAGGGTGCCCTTCAAGATTACCTGCTTGTCTTGTGTTTTACTGTTTCTCTTTCTGAGAATCGGCTCGCTTTACATTCAGAGCTGTTGTAAATGCGCTACTGACAATAAGAATGAGTCCTAACCCAGTTTTAACTTAAGTGTAAAATCTTATTAGCTGTTTCTACGTCTTCAGTGTCACATGATCCTCCAGAAATCATTCTAGTATGCTGATTTGGTGCTCAAAAAACATTTCTTATTAGTATCAATGAAAACAGAGCTGCTTAAAATATTTGTGGGAACAGCGATACATTATTTTATTCAGACTTCTTGGATGAATAAATTTCAAAGGAACAGAAATTATTCGAAATTTAAACTCTGTAACAATTTCAGTGCTTAAATTCAATATTCTTGCTGAATAAAAATATTAACCCTTATGTGCTGTTCGGGATGTTTTCATCCACTGTGGGGAATTTTTGAGTCTTAATTTGGCCGTAACTTTCTCCGTGTTTCAGCAAATGGAATGATTTTTGGTGGCAAATCTTATTTTGACACATATTTTGGGAAAATGCTTTGAAAATGTTCAAAAACTCAACAGGACTCTGTGGGCAAATTCACGACTCTTTCGTTATGTGATTTTAACTGCTTTAAAAATGTATCAGATAAATATTTTTTTTCAATTTTTTTTGCTTAAATCTATTAATCAACCTCAGTCCTGATCAAAACTACTAAATTAAAAAAAAAAAAATGATTTTTAACTCTTTAATTGCCAAAAATCAATAAATGTCACTGATTTGGGAAAAAAAAAAAATCACAGATAACAAACAAACAACAATTGGATGCGTGCGTTCGTTAGTTTTTGTGCCAGATTTTAACGTTTTAAAGAGTTAAAATTCTGAATTTTTTTTTTTTTTAAATTTAGTAGTTTTGATCAGGACTGAGGTTGATTAATAGATTTAAGCAAAAAAATTTGATAAAAAAATATTTATCTGATACATTTTTAAAGCAGTTAAAATCGTGGCTGTTTTTTCAGCGAACATAACGAAAGGGTGGTGAATTTGAACAATGCACAAGGGTTAATTTCTTTAAAAAAAAAAAAAACACTGACCCCAAACATTTGAATGGTATCGTATATTACTATGTCTATAATTGTTCTGATGGCTTTCAATCGGCAATAAAATACAATTAAGTAAAACACAGTTTAAATCTAGTTAAATAATCATGGCATGTTTTATATTCTATATAAGAATAATATTGAATTATTTTCATTTATAGGCCTCAGTAATGCTTTAGTAGTACTATAATAAGGATTAAGATTTATGATCAGAAATAGTAACGTATAATTGTTGTTTTACTAAAATTGTGTGTGAGTGATGACGCGAAACCATATGTTATGTTTAAGCACATATATATATAGTGTATACTTATAGTACTGCACAATTTTAATGTTTACTATGTAATAGTGCATATTTTGTAACTTGATGCCCAAATATACATTGACTGGAGAGACTTGGAGCCCTTTGACTATAGCTAGTCTAAAAAGAGGTGACCGTTTCAGCCAGGACTTGTCAATTCATTTGTTCATTTAACCTAAAATTTGATTCCCTTACTTGTTTGTTAGGAGTGAAACCCAAGACTAGCTGGGCTGTGGATCCGTTTGGTTACAGTCCTACCCAGGCTTACCTGCTCAGACAGGCTGGTATGTCCAACATGCTGATCCAGAGAGTGCACTACTCTGTGAAGAAACACTTTTCCTCTCAGAAGACCCTGGAGTTCTTTTGGAGACAGAACTGGGGTGAGCAACTGATCTTAATGTAGCAGGATAAAGTCAAATGAAACCACTACGAAAATCTTTTCATAGTCCATTTTTGCAGCGCTTTAATATTCATGATGTTTTTCTGTATTACTGTAACTAGTAAAGATGATGTATTTAGCAGGTCCCTTGGACCCTTTATATCAGTCTTTATCTCGTCTTGGTTGCCAGCACAAATCAGTCCCTCCAGAAAAACGCGGGATTTTTTTGTGATTGTTGCGGGCAAAAATCCTTGATTATGCGGCACGTTTTCTTAAAAAACGCGATGGAATATGCGGGATATTTTTGCAATTTTATGCGATGAAATTGCGGGAACTTGCAAAAACTGCGGTTTTTGATGCAAAAGAGGAAAAAAAGGTGATTCCCCCCAACACCCTGTTCTCACTAGATACTGCCTTCATGTAAAGAGGCAGAATTACTAAATCACAGAATATTGAAGTTCTCATTCTGTTTTATTTCAGACCTTAATCAACACACGGCTCAAAATTACAAAACATTGAGTCACATAAGTTCTGTCGCTTTACAAAAGGAATATTCAACAACTTCTGTAAAAATGAATAAATAAAATTTTAAAAAATAAAATGTGTGCTTCCTGTTTTACAGAGGTAGCGATACAAAACACACATCTTCTGTTAAATGAAGTGCTTCCAATCTCTTACTGCAACGTAAATTATTTTACATACTACTAATATACTTGAAACTGCAAAGTGGTTTTCCAGCGTCGACTTGCGTCTGTGGTCCAACACGCAGTTGCACGAAGTGCAAAATAATTTGCCCCCACTATCATGTAAAAGAGCGGGAAACTGCTTCGCGTGGTCTTTTGAGCTTATTTTTGTTGGCAAATGAGAATTATTGGCGTGCTTCATCACGGTTTCACCGCGGGGTTTACAGATGACGTTCACGTCATTACGTCACTTCATAAGGTTCCCAAGGCAATAGGGGGAAAATAATGGCGCTTTACTTGTGTGAAGTAAACGCAACATTTTTCAACTTTCTGCTGAGATATATGTGACTTTTTTGCAGCATATTTTTTTTGCTGAAATCGGCAATTTATGCGGCGAAAGTGCGGTGTATTTGAAAAAAATGCGACCCCCGCATAAATATGCGGACTTTGGCTGATTATGCATGAAATCAAGCGATCGCATAATCGCGTTTTTCTGGAGGGACCGACAAATATCTAAACATTCTTAAATTAAGATACAGTTACTTTAGAAGCAGAATGACTTAAGATATTAAGGGCCAGATTTACTAACAGCTTGAGCAAGCGCAAACCTTTTTTTGGCATTTAAAAAAAGTTTCCCTTTCACACGCAAAATTTATGGGGGGAGGGTATTTAAATGAAACATGCGATTTCAAAGGTGATTTACTAAGGTTTGCGCTAGTCAGTTTACTGGTATTTGCATTATTTACTGGTACTGTAAACATACTGGCATTTCCATTATTTATCTCCCCCCAAAAAGCATGTCTTAAACCAGATGCTAATTTGCGCTGCTCCTGGTTGATTGCGTTATCATTATGGAAATGATCCGGCTGCGTCTGTGTTCTTTAATTTGCGTGTCGCCAGTAGATCCTTTCCACTGCCATTGGCGCTTTTTTGGAATTGCCTTCTCACACTAATTTGCCCTGTTTAGTAAATCTGAAAAATTGTAATTTCTTTAAAAAAAAAAAAAAAAAAAAAAAAAAAAATCAAACTTAAGTGACTTTATGCTTAAAAAGAGAAAAACAATCTACTAATGGGATACTTGTTTTAATTACATTTTTTTCTTTACCCATTGACAGATATTTTTTCTTGTTTTAAGCATATTTAAGCAAAAAGTCACTTAATTAAAGTGCGTTCACGCCATGTCGTAATGACCGAAACTATTCTGACTATTCTGAAAAGCAACTCGCAATTACAACTTTAGACTCTGAGAGCTGCAACTTGTATCATGTGACCACTGTACCACACGACCACTGCGAGAGAAACATATAACTTGTATAGTCTGAATCCGAGGACATGAACCGCTCCAAGTACAATGTCACATTTCAGAAAACAAGACTTAATATCTTAAGTCATTTTGCTTAAGTAAATGTATCTTGTTTAAGAATGTTTAGATAGTTGCAATAGAAAACAAGACCTTTTTTTTTTATTTTTGGGTGAACTGTCCCTTTAAGTCAGAGTGGCGCAGTGGCCTCACACGTTTGATTAGAAATCTCTGTAGGAGCCTGTTCTAATCATATGAGCTGCTCTGTGGTGCCATTCACGTTTCCCATTGATTGAATCCATCTTTTATTTAGCGATTACGTTGATTAAAACCTGGGTGGGTGCTCGCTACATTTAGCCTCATGATTTAGAAATAGAGGTCGAAGTGAGATAAATCCAGTTTTCCACTAAGCATCTGCAGCTGCTGGCCCTGAAGCGGTTTGTAAGAGATCCAACACTGTCCGTGCCTAGTAGAAGCTCACTCTCGTTCCAGATACATATCCATCACTGGAGGTCATTCAGCCCCTCGCCCTGAAAGATAACCACAAACTGAGATGTTGACAGGATCATGCTTGAAGCTATCGTACGATATTGTGTCGTGGGTCTGCGATCAGTTGATGTCGCTTGTCCAGTTCATGTGTTTGTTTATGCGTGAAAACTCAAGATTGAGTCCAGCGTTCATGTTGGTTGAGTTGATCAAACAGAAAAGCCAGGAGCTCAGAAAGATCTTGTCAGGTTAAATGAATGATAATAATGGAGCAGTGACTGAGCATCACACCCTGGACTCCTCCCTTAGCATTAAATCATTTATGGCTGGATAATTATTGTTTGGTAAAAGCCTGCATGTTGCTACATGTTGGTAGTGTCGAAAACACCTCATGCCAAGTGCATCACGAAAAAGAAAAATGTCTACAGTTTCTCGAGATTTTACGAGTAAACCACACTGAGACACATCAAGCCAAGTATTTTCTTTGATTTTTCAAGAAGAAAAGTTTCTTAGTAACACCTCACAATAAAGTTCCATTTTTTAACATGAGTATTAATTTGAGCATTTACTAATACATTATTAAACCCAAAAGTTGTATGTTAATATTATTAGCAGATCTGTGCAAACAAGCAGTTGTATTTTTAACTAACGCTGACAAAGATGAATAGATACCGAAACAAATGTATTGCTCACTTATTTTAGAGTGTTACCAGATTATCAGTATCCAACAGGCATAAATTCATAATAAAAAATAAAAATAAATGAAATGTAAGACGGAAATAAATTCTCAAAATAACTACTTCAAGGGCTCTTTTAAAAAAGATCTTTGCGCTGCCGCAAAGTCTGTAAATGACACAAGTATGTTGTCTGAATCATGAAAGTAAATGATGTACTTTTTAAAACCTAAAAATAACCGGTTTCAAAAACTTAGGGTTTTTTTGTAATAGGTTATTTTTGGTGTTATTATAATGTTAATTTGCTCTGTTATTTTGATGGAGATAAAAGAGACATTAATGTATTACAGAAGCTTACCTTATGATGTTTCATTTATTAAATAATAAAACACTGCTGAAGTGCCTTACCTAACCTCTTTCAATTTTATGAATTCAACTAATAGGCTATATATTAAATATTCAAATGATTATTTAAATAAATTAAAACACAAAGTATTCTAAATATCTTCAAAAAGTCTTAGCTTTTCGAAGCTTTTCCTTTAGTTTGCATTATGAGAGTGCTTATTAGTGAGACAAAATCAGGTTTACATAATTCATGTTAAGTGTAACAACATGAAATGCATAAAAGTTAATTTGGAAAGACACTAAGCCCTACAACCTTTAACTAATCTCTCACTATGTTTCTCAATTCATAAAATGTATGTCATTGCATAAGTTTTCTCAAACCAAGCAAACGCTGCTAAATCTTTTTCACTTTTTTGAGCCATTTTGTGTTATGAAATCAGTTCTCTAAATATTGTTTTTCAACACATTAAATTAAGGCGCCAAGTATGATTTAAGTGTTCTCATATTTTTTGAAGCTGCTGTATGTTGCTCCATTGGTACTTGTTCTTTAATCATTTGAATATAAAATAAGAGCTGAGGGAAATGAGTAAAACATTACAAGGGCTGAATTGGAGCCAGCTTTTCTCAGAACGTCAAACAAAAGAGAAGTCAGGGGAAATGTCCTCCCACATCCCATCTATTGTTTTGTGTTGTCTGCCTGTTCAGTGTCATGCATCTGCTTGGGGTACACTGTTTTCCCCAGACCTAGGGCTAAAAAAAAAAAAAAAAAAACTTGGAAAAATTGACTCCTAACTTAGATTTCTGACCATAGCCGCTGCTGAACAAATATGATTACAGTTCATTTGGCTGCAACAGCGTACACTCTACGCCAGGCTGAATTAGCTTTCTACTCAGTGTAATTCCATATATCACCATTTAACAGACAGCCAGACTACTCTGCGCTTCACATCTGGTCCCTTGTTTAAAGGGAAATCTTGCATTATTTATTCACACAGCTTTTATGAAGGTCACTCGGGAGCGCATGCTGTGCTGAATGGGTAATTGAATATTTTTATTGCAAATTAAATATGATTGGATTTTGACATTAGTGGATCATTTCATTATTTGATGGCCTGAAAATGGATGGACTCTTGGTTGTTTGTCAAAACCATAATCTGAATTATGTTTAAACAAAACATTTTCAGTGTGTAACTGGGAAAAATCAGGACTTGATTCTGTCCTTCAGCAATTGACCCTTCGCCGGCAGTTTGACTGACGTGCGATCTAACCAATCATAACCCTGAATCCGCCATTGTGTCTGACAAAGCAGTCAGGGGAGTTAGTAGATTAACGTTGGTGAACTTGAACTTGAAAAATTGTGTGTACTTGTCACAGTCACAGCCTGATTCACTACATGTCCCAGCATCCTTCACTCCACTCACCTGGACATCATCTGTAATTCAACCCTCATCACCAGCAGTCACCGCACTTGATCCCCATCACGAGTCACCTCTACTTAAGCTCACTCCTCAGTCACGTCGGTGTCTGGTCTCATCTATGCAATGACATTACAAACTCACCTCGTCTTACTTGCCTGCTTCCTGCCCGTCATCCCGTCCTGTGCCTGTGATCATCGTCTGTCTGTTCGTCTATCTCCAAACTCGGTTGCATCTGTCTGTCACCATCATCACTATGATCACCTGCAACACAGTAAACAGCACGTCAACCCTCGGCAGCTTAGTCACCAAGTTATCTAAGACTGCTGAACTCACCTGTATCCAGCAGCTCTTCTGTTTACCTGTTGCCTACAAATAAACTATTTATATACTTACCATCTGTCCTCGTCTGTGTCTGACAGAAGACCAGACCACACAAAGGACAACATGAGCTGGGAACTTGCTGGACAGATCGGGACGGTGGCACAATCCAGCCGTGATCTGTTCACCTTCACTTACCAGTTCTGTTCTCTGATTCACAGTAGCTCCTTGGACAATCACACCATCAAGGCGTTGTATCGGACTGGAGTAAACTACGTGGATCCACGGGAACTCCCCGATCTCGCCGGCCTGGACTGGAAAGAGGCCATCTCCTTATGTCTGGAGAGCTTCATTCCCCAGTCTGCATTCCAGCCAGCCCCACAGTCTCGGTCCAAGATGGCTACCACCAGTCTACCGCAGCCACCATTTTGCATTCCTGAACCTCCACCCATTATCACAGCCCGTCCAGCATCTTGTCCTATCATGGCCGCCGCCATTCCAGACTTTTTTCCCGTCACAGCCGCCGCCATTCCAGACTCTCTTCCCGTCAGAGCCGCTCCCCAGCCACGATGAAAGCACAAGCCGTATCGGAAGATGACCGCTGCCACTGAGCCCGATCCAGTCCCATCTGGATCCATCCTCGAGCTTCCAGAATCCTCTCCCGAGCCTCCAGAGCTCCCTGCATCCTCTTCTAAGTCTCCAAAGCACTCAGAATCCCTTCCAGAGCTCCCTGAATCCTCTCCAGAGCTCCCTGAATCCTCTCCAGAGCTCCCTGAATCCCCTCCAGAGCTTCCAGAGCTCCCTGAATCTTCTCCAGAGCTTCCAGAGCTCCCTGAATCTTCTCCAGAGCTTCCAGAGCTCCCTGAATCTTCTCCAGAGCTTCCAGAGCTCCCTGAATCTTCTCCAGAGCTCCCAGAATCCACTCCAGAGCTTCCAGAGCTCCCTGAATCTTCTCCAGAGCATGCAGAGCTCCCTGAATCTTCTCCAGAGCTTCCAGAGCTCCCTGAATCTTCTCCAGAGCTTCCAGAGCTCCCTGAATCTTCTCCAGAGCTTCCAGAGCTCCCTGAATCTTCTCCAGAGCTTCCAGAGCTCCCTGAATCTTCTCCAGAGCTTCCAGAGCTCCCTGAATCTTCTCCAGAGCATGCAGAGCTCCCTGAATCTTCTCCAGAGCTTCCAGAGCTCCCTGAATCTTCTCCAGAGCTTCCAGAGCTCCCTGAATCTTCTCCAGAGCTTCCAGAGCTCCCTGAATCTTCTCCAGAGCTTCCAGAGCTCCCTGAATCTTCTCCAGAGCTTCCAGAGCTCCCTGAATCTTCTCCAGAGCTTCCAGAGCTCCCTGAATCTTCTCCAGAGCTCCCAGAATCCACTCCAGAGCTTCCAGAGCTCCCTGAATCTTCTCCAGAGCATGCAGAGCTCCCTGAATCTTCTCCAGAGCTTCCAGAGCTCCCTGAATCTTCTCCAGAGCTTCCAGAGCTCCCTGAATCTTCTCCAGAGCTTCCAGAGCTCCCTGAATCTTCTCCAGAGCTTCCAGAGCTCCCTGAATCTTCTCCAGAGCTTCCAGGGCTCCCTGAATCTTCTCCAGAGCTTCCAGAGCTCCCTGAATCTTCTCCAGAGCTTCCAGAGCTTCCGGAATCCACTCCAGAGCTCCCAGAACCCACCTCAGAATTCTATAAGGGGTTATAAGTCCCCGGCAAAAGTGGCCGAGCCTGGGGTCTGGGCGATAGCCACACAGGCCCCACATTCATGGCTGCCCAAGCCGCCTGACCTGCCATGGCGTCGAGTACTGTCACGGTCACAGCCTGATTCACTACATGTCCCAACATCCTTCACTCCATTCACCTGGACATCATCTGTAATTCAACCCTCATCACCAGCAGTCACCGCACCTGATCCCCATCACCAGTCACCTCTACTTAAACTCACTCCTCAGTCACGTCGGTGTCTGGTCTCATCTATGCAATGACATTACAGACTCACGTCGTCTTACTTGCCTGCTTCCTGACCGTCATCCTGTCCTGTGCCTGTGATCATCGTCTGTCTGTTCGTCTATCTCCAAACTCGGTTGCATCTGTCTTTCACCATCATCACTATGATCACCTGCAACACAGTAAACAGCACGTCAACCCTCGGCAGCTTAGTCACCAAGTTATCTAAGACTGTTGAACTCACCTGTATCCAGCAGCTCTTCTGTTTACCTGTTGCCTACAAATAAACTATTTATATACTTACCATCTGTCCTCGTCTGTGTCAGACAATACCCACGTCTTTCTGTGGTTGGAACAACATTCCTTCTGATGATGCTCTGTCTTGCCTGTCGACGTCTGTGTCCTCTTTGCTCCGCAATGTATTTTTTACTTTGTGAGAACATGATGTGTGGTGTGAGAGCATATGGCTTGTCGGACATAGCAACAGTAACTAAAGGGGCCGTGTTTTTACAAAGGGTTGACCAAGTTATTTTATTGTCCAAAAAATCCTTAACTTTGAGCCCTGGACAATGGATCTTTTTTGTCTGTGAAATTTGGGTACATTTTTGCCAGTGTGGCTGCCCCTTTAGACCGGTAGCTTTAAATTTCTATTTGGTGTGTTCAAGTCGTCCTGGGAAGTTTGTATTTACAAGGTGGGAAGTCTTAATTACCACGTCCGGTGTGTTTCAAGTCAGTTTGGTCGGTAGTCTTGTACCTTTTCTACAAAAAATACTTTTTTCTTTTGCATCCAATATGCTTTCTCACTGACACCAGAAACTCTGGGTTAAAGAAGTTTCAGAGTTTCCCACTTGTAATTACAATTTTGTGGTGGCGTTCATTTGCATTCAAGCACCAGAAGTGCTTGAGATAGACCAAGTTATTTTATTTTACATATTTATTTCAAGTTAATTTGGGTTGTCACGTTGACCGTCAGTCAGCTGCTTGGTTAGAAAGTGACTTCTATGTGCTTTGCAACACTATTGACAATGGATATTTTTTTGTTTGTGAAATTTTGGTGAAATTCTGCCATTGCCATACCTTTTAGACTGGAAAATTGCATTTGTTTTTGATTCCAACAGGTCAGGACTCAAGTTCAGACATTTTGTGTCACATGATGCCATTCTACAGCTACGATGTTCCCCATACATGTGGTCCTGACCCAAAGATCTGCTGCCAGTTTGACTTTAAAAGGCTGCCAGGAGGAAGAATCAGCTGTCCGTGGAGAATTCCTCCTCAGGCCATCACGGACAACAACGTACAGGAGAGGTACATCTATACACACCAGTCACAGACATTAGGAACTCCCTTATTAACTTGTAATGACCTAGAAATAATGTCTTGAAAAATGTCTGAGAATAACAGTGAACAATGAATAACAATTTGAATCCTTTTTTCATCATTTGTCCATTAGTGTTCCCTCATTTCTGTGCAGATTTAGATTTCCCTCCGCTTAGTTTAGTCTCTCTATGTTTAGAGCTCAGACGCTGTTGGACCAGTACAGGAAGAAATCCAAGCTTTTTCGGACCAAGGTGCTGCTGGCACCACTTGGAGATGATTTCCGTTACACTGAAGCTGTCGAATGGGACCAACAGTTTGAAAACTACCAGAAACTCTTTGACTACATGAATTCTCACCCTGAGCTCCACGTCAAGGTCTTGCTTCAGTGTTTGCTAAATTGACTACAGTCTGAACTCTTTGTATATTTTCAGACATTCATTGTATTTATATTTTCCTATGTACATCATTTATTTCTATTTGCAGGCCCAGTTTGGAACCATTTCAGATTATTTCGAGGCTTTGCGTAAAAGCACTGGCATGGAACCGGAAGGCATGAATGTTGGCCAGTTGGCGTTGCCTGTGCTAAGTGGAGACTTTTTCACTTACGCGGATCGAGATGACCACTACTGGAGCGGATACTTCACCTCACGGCCGTTCTATAAACACCTGGACAGAGTGCTGGAATCACATCTTAGGTACGGCTTTACTACATCCAAATGCACTGGATAAATCTCTACAGTCACATTACATTAAGACTCGCCAGGTGCCAATTCCAGGAATAAGTTGGCTTCAGCGAGTACATAAAATTGATGCGTAAAAAAAGAAACAAAAGTCTGATCTTCCCTGCCGAATCAGTCCACATTGTAAAATGATTAGTAAAAATTTATCGGAAGCACAAAAATCTTCTTTTAGTACTATAACTTTGTAACACAAAACATTTCATTCATTGCTCCAAAGTGAAAATATGAAAAACACAACTCAAATGCACTGCATAAATCTGCATAAATGCACTGCATAAATATTTCTGGCCAGGGTCTAAATGTCCAAAAATCGAAACCATACGAAATGCCATTTCCATACGGCTGATCTTAATTTGCCTTTGGAGACCAGGAGTTCAAAATTAACATAAAAAGTTAATTTTGAACTAGTTAGAATTCCTTAGTAATACACCCAATAAAATTTGCAATTCATATTGTTTTAACGAATACATATTACCTGGAAATTCAGCTTATTCAAAGTCTGATCACTTTCTCTCTAAATATTCACAGTTTAGAGACTTTTTTTTTTTTTGGCGAATTTGGTTGGAACAAAAAGACTGTGTATTTCTCTGCAAAATCTTGTTTTGTCAACTTTTAGAAGTACCCTAGCATACAGATGACCTAACAGACATTTACCAAAAAGCCCATAATTCTAGTTTGAGACCATGATGATCTTAATGGCATACGCTAACCTTTTTCGTACTTTCAAAGTCATACACACACATTCCTGAACTGATCGTGGTCGCTGTGCTGGTTGAGTTTTTCTATAGGAAATGGAGCTGTGTCATGACAGACTTTACAGTCTCTTTCTTCCTGGGCTCTATGCTGCTAACTTACACACAAAGCTGAAGGTCACGTGTCTGTGTTGTCACGATAAGTCTGAAGCCCTGCGACAAGGTCACAGCAAACTAAAGCAGCCAGTTTAGTGGCCATTGACTGTGGCACCTTATTGTGTGTTGGTGCTTTACAAACTTTGCTCTTTGACAACTTTCTAACATGATATTGGCCTTGGAAACATAAAAATTGATCTTATTTAGTAAAAGCCCTTTATAAAGATAAATTATCGCTAATATGTGGAATTTGAAAGAAGTAGCTCCTTGGGTTTTTTTAGTTAGTTTTTACACCAGGAAATTGCTTAAATGTCTTTGCAGGTCTCATTAATTGGCTTGGTTCTATATAATGAGACATTACAGTGGTACATATTGATTTTCTACATTGATTTTTCTCTACATTCTCCTCCACAGAATTTTTTTGGTTTTTTTTACACATCAGTAAAGCAGTGATTGATAACTAAAACTATTATAAATTGCGGTAACACTTTACAATAAGATTCATTCATTCATTCAGCTAATAATGAACTGCACTTCTACAGCATTTATTAAGCTTTGTTAATGTTAATTTCATCATTATTAATATCTTGTTAACATCAGTTAATGCACTGTGAACTAACATGACCAAACAATGAACAACTGTATTTTCATTAACTAACATTAACAAAGATGAGTAAATATACAGTAACAAATGTATTGCTCATGGTTGGTTCAGGTTAGTGATGTTAGTTCATGGTTACTTCACTAATTAACCTTATTTTACAGTGTTACCAAAATTGCTTACGGTAACTGAAATGAAATCAAATCTAAATATTTGATGAAAAGCTTAAACTAAAAAAAAAAAAAAAAAAAAAAAAAAAAAATATATATATATATATATATATATATAGAATTTATATATATATAAAAATTTAAGAATATATATATAAAATATATATAAGAATTTATATATATATATATATATATATATATATATATATATATATATATATATATATATATATTATTTTTATTTTTTATTTTTTAGAAATGTACAAATGTTAGTAGAAATGTTACCTTGGAAACTAACTGAAATAAATAAGAATAAAATAAAATACCAAAATTACTACAACTACAACTGAAATAAAATTAAATTAAAGAATAAAATTAAAATCAAAACTAAAATATAACAACAAACACAGACACACAAAAAAGCTTATTCAAAATATCGATAAATACTAAAATAGTATATAAATACTGGTAAAATAACTCTGCAATCGAGCTCTAAATTTAAACCCCGTAGCCACAAAATGTACTATGGAATTAAATGTACCGTGGAGTTGTTAACAAAAACGTCCCATGGTAGTATGTCCCATGTTTTTTAATGGGCAGATCCCATACCATAATTTTGGTAGATTTTTTTGTATATTTGATTTTTAGTATTTAGATATTTGACTTATGTGTGTGTGTTTGTGTACGTCAGTCGCTGCCCTGCATTTCATTGTTTAGTGCAAGATATAAATTTCCCTCATTTACTGACTGTATTGTGCGCCTGTATACCCTGTCCTCTCAAAGACGGCCGTAGTTGATCACACAAGTGAATGGATTGGGTACACCTTCAGCGTGCGGCGAGAACGCTATTCAACACAGTATTTGCATTTTGATGGGTGTCTAAATGTAGTCAGGAGAGTTTTCATCAGTATGCAGTTGTTAAACTATTCCCCGTTCTACACGATGGCTTCTTTCACACAGCAAATAGGACTTTGTTCAGCTCTGCTCAGTTTCACACACACAGACACGCACAGTAGATTGATTAGAGATATTCAGTCCAAGGTCGTTTCACATTTAATTAATTATTAAAGTCGGTGTTCGGCTGTTCTTGCGGGTGCGAAAAGCAGATGTATGTTTGATGTGAGGTATGTAGGTCGCATGTACTGCATTTTTATCTGATAACTACCATCTGTGGACTATACATAAAAATGTTTTTGATCTGCTGAATCTACTTAAGCTGGCTTTATCATCTCACTTCAAAGGTCTATTTGGGAAAAAATACACTTAAACTATGGATTATTGTGAAACGTCTCTCCAGTTTACTGATGAGAGGTCATAGTTTTCGTGAAAATGTTGGTCGTCAATAAAATATCGCTAAACTTTTAGACAACTGGTGCTTTTTGCACATGTATCTCAAGAAAACATGTCCATAGCAGATTTAACCCTGCCGTTTAAGAAAATTAAGTCTTTTCTAAATTAGTAAATTAATTATTCTCTCTTGTCATCTTTATTAGATTCTCTATGGAAGATGATTTGGGCATGTAATAAAAAAATAAAATCATCTCGAGATTAAAGTTATTGAAATGCGAGAAAAAACTTGAGGAAAAAAGTATGAACGAAATAATCTCATTATTACAGCATCATGTTCATTGCATTAGTGTACTGATAACAAGTCGGTACTGAAATTTTAAAAATGTGATGCTTTGAGAGCCGTTGAGTGGATTCGTAACGGAGCAGCTAAAATTCCTCTAGAGCGGTGAACGCCTTTCTGAAGAGTCCGCTCTGCTCGCTCAACCCAGAATTCCCTGAACATCAAAGTTAAGAACGAAGAAGGAGTCTGAGTTAGCAGATGTTCATTTTGTGATGCAATCACAACGACTTTTTTGTTCGTACTTTGTTTAGGGGAAAAAAGTGTGTTATTGAACATCCCCCACACGGCCATACTGCCGTGAACGCGGTTTAGATTATTAATAATGCGACGCGCACTTTCCTCATAATAACAAAAGCACACATCAATTATGAAAAAAGCGTCTGATCATAGCTATATGGATATGCTTGCACTAGCTCTGCGATTCGGCACTCTCCATTCAAGCCCCAGCACGTTTATTTATAGCCTACCACTTTATAATATAGCTTATTGCTTTAAAGCCACAAATATCACAACTATCTATAGGCCTACTGTAATTAAGACATGTATTCAAGAAATTTATTAAAGCGGAAAGACATTGTTTCGGCCTAAAGGCTGCTCATTTGTTACGCACTTCAATCCGCACGCAATGTTTTATGGATTTCTTCTCATAAAAGCCTATTTAAATCCAGGCAATTGGTTGATGTAACATTGATTAAAGTTAAAATATGATTTATACAAAACGAAATTCACTTTGAAGAATGGCTTTCTACAAAACAAAACTTAACGAAGCGGTCAAAATCACGTCTGACCCACTGCAAGTCTCCCCACAAATTGCGCATCTTATGATGCAAGCCTAGTGTCTTACTCATGCTGTTCATTTTTCATTTTTCATAAAAAAAATTATAATATTTAAACATAAATATGAATCCAAACGGGCTATATTTTCTTTAACCCTGTTCAACGAACGGGCAGAGCGTTCTGATGGATTTTGCCTTATGACAGTGGAAGCAACTCTGTCATTTTTGGCCATAAAGATTAGTGAAAGACAACTATAAAGGGTCTAGTTTTATTTGTGTAAACTCATAATAACATCAAAACCTTGTGTTTTTATAAAATGAAGTAAATAAACGGTGCGCTGTCACCACGAGAATCTTTCTAAAACTCGAAAATGAACTGAAACTCAGCGAATAGCCTACTTATCACACAAACAGGAAATATTCGTCTATAGAAATAAGCAAATATTAACCTGCAATGTAATCCGTATCAAATTAAAGATGCACAGTTTGCCTAGCTCAGCTAATTAGCAATAATATGATCACACCCACACACTTATGTTCATAATGCACTTAGGCCACCTATGCAAAATGGTAAACGTCCCCAAAAATGCTTTAAAAAGCATCAACAAAGGCTATAGTACTTACAGTGCATGGAAATTTCATGTCGGAGCAGGATTTGAGCAAACGTTGTTTTACCGGTGAGCAATACATAAGTTGAGTATTCGCTTGGGCCGTGAGCGTTTGAGTGGAGCGCGCTGGCATAGAGCGGAATATTGAGCGGAGCGTCACACCGTGACACACTGTGATTGGTTACAATGATCAATGCTTCAAAAACATGTCGTAAATAGACATCGATGACGCTCTTCGAAGAGTGCTTAGACGGATACACCCTCCTAGGGTTTGAAAGCTCCGGCTGCCCTTTTAAAATGCTTTCATTTTTCATCATTTAGCAGACGTTTTTATCCAAAGCGACTTACAAGGGGAGCAATTAGGGGTCTTGCTCAAGGGCACTTTAGTCATGGTATCAAAGGTGGAGAGAGTGCTGTTCATTCACAATCCCCACTTTCAATTCCTGCCGGCGTGGGAATCGAACCAGCAACCTTCTGATTACAAGCCCAACTCCCTCACCACTAGGCCAAACAGACATATCTGATGAGCGTATGTACATGGAGGCTAATCAGAGGTGTTTACGAATCCACTCAACAGCGCTCAAAGCGTCACATTTTTAAAATTTTCAGTATCGCGGTCTGTACTTTTGACAACACTACATTGCGTACTGAAAGAGGACATGACAGAGCTGGATCACTTAGGGCTGATTCTGCATCGGACCTATGCCAGAGCCTCTGCACTGTAGGTTATGTGTCGGGTTTGTGACGTGCAACATGCAGACCGCCGATAGGCAGCTTGTCATGTACGTTGTCAGAGAAGCTTCTGCAGTGATGGCGGCAAATACACAATGACATTTGTTGCAGCTTGGTGGCGCGTGTCCTCTGAAACAGAGCAGAGCAAACGACCCGAGCCTTTTTTCATTCTTATGGAACTTGAAAATGCTTGCTCTTCTCCACTCACTCCGAGCCAGTTCTAGCAGACCAGACACAGTGCTTGTTGTCCATGTAGAATTGACCCTTCACAAACAGTTTGATTGACAGGCCATCTGACCAATCATAACCCCGAATCCGCCATTTTATCCAACAAAGCAGTCAGGGGAGTTAGTAGATTAACGTTGGTGAACTTGAAAAACTGTGTGTACTCACGTCTTTCCGCACTTGAAAATATTCCTTCTGATGTCCATTCATGTTTATTTGGTGCTATAAATGAACTAGTATGAAGAGATGTTGGTTCACGAGCCGCTTGAAGGATTTGTTTAAACTTCTTTAAAAAATTACAAATTTTAAAACTTAATGAAACTGTTTCATATCAAAAGTAATCTGCTCTGTGTCCTCTTTGGTCCACGATGCATTTTTCACTTCGTGAGAAGAACATGATTTTTGGCGTGAGAGCGCGTGGCCTGTCGGACATAGCAACAGTAACTAAAGGGGGCGAGTCTTTGCGACGGGTCAAAATAGAAATTGGTCAATTATAGAAATGTAATTATGCAAATAATTTGACTGCAAAAAACAAAAAATTGGCTTCATTTCCTTAAAGCAGTGGTTCTCAACCTTTTTGACTGGCAGACCCCCGCTGTCCAACATAATATTTACAGTATTTCTGCTTGAGAGTTCTGATGTATCAAATAACTGAACCATGATTCATTTTGAGATTCCAGATTCCAAAAAAACACAATAGCTATTGTTTAGTTATTTATGTAATAGTTATCGATAGTTAATGTGTTGTAACAACAGTTCGTAAGAACGGGAAGAAGGAGGCAGGAACCGGCGAACATTCAACGTACTTTTAATTTCCAAATAAACAAACAATGAAATGAAAGTAAAAGGGCAAACAAAATAAAACACAACATAAAGTTTAGGCCTGGTCCTCTCTCGTCCTTCACTATCGTCGCTCCTCTTTTATGCGTCCGGAGCTCCTCCGTGAGAGATACGAGACCGGTGTAGCGCGCAGCTGAAGCTCGTTATCTCTCACGTCACTGGCCTGGCGCCGTTCCCTCGCGGCTCTCGCCCGCCCTGCTCGTCACATGTGTTTTTAGTATTTTTAATTAGATTATAAGTCATCTCGTGCACCCCTTGGAAATTTGCTCAGGCCATCTATTGGGCCCTGGGCCTTAAAGGAACCGCTGCCTTAAGTATGACTCACTTCCAACAGGTTTGGTGAGGTTCGCCCAGCTATAGATTTTCATGTCCTGTAGAACATTTGAGAAGGTCATTATTCAGAGAGATGACACCTGTATTGTTACCATAATGTGGAGAGATTCTGGTTTTATTGTCGCTGTCCATTGTGGGAGCGCTCCGACACTCCCAACACAACAGGGACCAACAAGGACTGTTGTCTTGCTTTTCCTGGTATGTGAACATTAGCCTGATACAGGAGGTATTTTCGTGCCAGATGGATTCTCGTAACATTTTTTCAGTGTGGATTTGAGGGAACTTTTGATCTTGTGAGGGAGGCAGTTTCATATGTCACTTCATGTTTTTCCGCAGGGCAGCTGAGGTACTCTACTCTCTGACCTTGGCCAACATTCAGAAGTATGGCCAGCCCAGTGATTACCCTGCAGTGGATAATTACAAGTTACTGACAGAAGCCAGACGGAATCTAGGTCTCTTCCAACACCATGATGCCATCGCAGGCACAGGCAAAGACTGGGTGGTTGTGGACTATGGAACCAGGTAGCACATCTTTTTTTGAAACACGGAAGTGAGATGTGGATTACGAAGAAAAAAGATGCGAGATACGTTCTCTTATCCAACCCACTTGCTCCAGTCAATAGCCTTTAGAAGCCTTAAGAAGCCTTTTGTAGGACTAATCAACCTAAATGATTCTTTAATTATTCTAAAACCATTATTTTTAACCCATTTTACAGAAGTAATGTTTAAAGAATAACATTTAGTGGAAAAAGTTTGATATTTGACATATACCATGATACTGTTATATAGGTTTTTTAATGGCCTGTATATTAATAAAAATAGAGCTGAGTGGCTGATGTAATGATATGTAATATCATTTATTTACAGTAAATGAGATATTTTTTGAAATGCACAACCCTTCAAACGTTTGGGTTGGTAAGATATTTTTTTAATGTTTTTGAAATAAATAAATCTTTTCAACAGTCTGCATTTATTTGATCATAAATACAGTAAAAAACGTAATATTGCAAAATTTATTACATTTTAAAATGACTGTTTATATTTGAATATATTTTAGAAAGTTATTTATTGATCGCAGAGTTGAGTTTTCCGCATCATTCCTCCAGTGTCACATGGTCCTTCAGAAATCATTCGAATATGCTCATTTGGTGCTAAAAAACATTTTTTATTATTATTATTTAAATCTTTACTGTCACTTTTGATAAGTTTTATGCATCCTTGCTAATATCTTTCAAAAAAAAAAAGGAAACAACTTTTTAACACAAGAATAAATAACTCCCTAAACGAAATACCATGCAGAAAACACGGATGAAATCACGGAATCCAGTCACAAGAACGTACCGTATAAAGCGGAACGTCACAGAATTTGGCTATTTTTGGATGAATAAATCAAAAGTAGGGCTGTTTTTCCCAGACATTTGAACGGTAGTCTATAACATTTTGGTTGCAAGGCCAGATTAATCATTAAGCCACACATCTCATCTCCCAAATAATAGTTGAACTTTACTTTATATGAACTTTACCTTACTCTTAAAAATCTTTCCTTTTGACTTTCTGGTCAAAAAAAAAAAAAAAAAGATTCTTATTTTCTGGTTTTGTCAGGCAAAACAGACCAGTGTAACAATTGAAAATTTTAGCCATTGTGGTTGCTGATATACAGTAGCATGAATCCATGCTGAATTACATTACTGCTTTTTAATGGTTTAATTTACCAGAAATTCTGGCACATACATCCGTACTTTAAAAACATGATCTTTGTTATTTTTAAGGTTGTTTCACTCTATTCTGAATCTGAAGCGAGTGATCGTGAGCTCAGCTCATTGGTTGGTGCTCAAGGACAAACAAACATACCACCACGATCCTTCAAATCCATTCCTTCAGATGGTGAGTGTTCATACTGCATATCCACAACATGCTGGCATCACTCCTAAATTTGGAAATTGCCATCTGCACATCACATTTTTGCCGGTTCTGTAATACAGGATGACGTTCAGCCATCCCAAGATGCCCTACCTCGCAAAACTGTTCTTGAAGTTAGTGAAAAACCAAGGTAACAATCAATAATTTATTCAGTTTCTTTATAGCAGACTAACATTGAGTTCCTGAAAATGGCCTTATGGTACGTGTGTTATAAAGTGGATGACAAGAGGTAATAAAATTTGTGTGGCAGACAATTATCTTTTTTTTTTTTCCTTTTGCTGTTCCCAGGTTACTGGTAGTTTCCAACCCCACAGAGCAGGCCAGGACGTCCATGATAACAGTGTACGTGAATAAACCTAACGTGCGCTTGCTTGATACTCTTGGTCATGTGGTCCGGGCTCAAGTCAGTGCAGTGTGGAACGATGCCACTCACTCTGCCGTCGACGTCTTCCAGGTGAGATCTTCTACTTCAATGCATCACATCACAGAATTAGGCATGTGTTGTATGGAAACGACCAATGTGATGTCTGTTAGTGTGAGGTCATCTAAATACTCTTCAAGCCATTTTATGGTGTCCCTCTAAATGTGTTTGTTTACGCCACGGCAGTTGTCGTTTGTGGCTCGTACTGCTCCTCTGGGTCTGAGTGTGTACCAGCTGATGGAAGGAATGGAGCCAAGGACAGAAGCTGCTAAGTACATGTTTCTTCAGGAAGGCAGCCACGTTTCAGTCAGTAAACTGGAGCATTTCCGACAGTTCTACCACAACGATGTAGCTCCTGTGCACATTGAAAATCCTTACCTCAAACTCTCCATCTCTACAACTACAGGTCTTTTAGAGGTTAGACCATAGACTGCAGATTTCTGGGTTTGTCATAAGGTGACATGTTTTGGTATAACGTTCAGAAAACATCTCTTGTTTGCAGAAAATGAGGTTGAAGGAGGATGACTCAGAGCACCAGGTCAAAGTGGAGTTTGTTTTGTACGGCACCACCAGCAATAAAGACAAGAGTGGCGCCTACCTGTTCCTGCCTGACAAAGAAGCAACGGTAAGTACTATTAGTACTGGGCGGTATATCCGTTCATACAGTAAACCAGTTTCAGTTTCAAGACCGATATGTATTTTTCAAAAACCGCCATACCGGTGCAAAGCTGAAACAATGGCCATGAAGCGCTATGTAGAGTGTATAGAGAGCAGACTTCTATAAACTGTATAACCTTCTTACACTAATGGAAACAACTTTATAACACAAGAATAAATAACTCACTAAACGAACTCTCTTTAATACTGCAAATACCATGTAGAGCCATATGATTTCTGCGATGCAGAAAACACGGATGAAATCACGGAATCCAGTCTCAAGAACTTACTGTATGAAGCGGAACGTCACAGAATTTGGCAATTTTTGGATGAATAAATCAAAAGTAGGGCTGTACAATGAATCATATATCGATTACGGACTAGTGATTGCGATTTTAGCTTTTTTATTAAATGTATAAATGAGCGCCGCAGTTTCAACTACTACTACACATACCGACGCACGTGTGACACTCGCGATGATTTCAGTGTCCGCGGACTCACTCTCTGTACATGAACTTCATCTGCAGAGCTGCTCTTAGAGTCACTTTATGAATATTTCACCATTTAATTTGATAAACTCGACATTTATTTGATCATATACACAGAAAGTCAAAGGTCTTCACGACCCTGTCAAAATAATAGTCTGCTGTAACTTGAAATAACAGAAATGTGACTATTGTACAATAGAGTGTACTTCGATTAATTGAGACAATAATAAAAAAAAGTAATAATATAATAATAACACCATTTTTTTAATGGAGGTCTTCATTGAAATTACAGAAAGTGCACAGTAAAAATGTAGCCTATGTCTATGGTCTGTTTACATTGTAGTTATTATTGAACAAATTCCACTTGTATAACTCATAAAATAGTTATATTTTAAAATAATTAAAACATTTATTTAAATATCTTCTAACTGTCGGAGCTGATGCTACAAGATGTAGTTCGGTTATGTGTCAGGGAAACCCGAGTTTGAGTCCCAGCTCGGGGACTGTTTTGTATCTCGATTAATAAATATTTAAATATCTTCTAATTAAAAAAAATAATACTCTTACGTAAACGAAAAAAATACTTTCTTCTTTATTTTCCAGAGGAGTTTTGTGTACAGAGTAGGGACGTAACGGTACACCAACATGAAGGTTCAGTACAAGTTCAGGTTTTGAAGTCACGGTTCGATACTGGTTCAATACAGCAGAGTTTATGGGTTTTTTGAACAAATGTAAAATCTGTCTTAGCTAATACTGTAAACTATATACAGGGAGCCCTTACATTACTAAAATATTAATTAAAAACAAAGCCCAAATTATTAAAATCAGTAATAACGCTTTACTATAAGGTTCATGAGCTAACATTAGTTAACATGAACACATAATGAACTACACTTCTAAAGCATTTATTAATCTTTGTTAATGTTAATTTGAACATTATTAACTATATATATTAAAATCTTGTACTGTGAACTAACATGAACAAGTCTATTTTAACTAACATTAATGAAGTTTAGTTAATACAGTAACTAATGTTTAACTAATGCACCTTATTGTAAAGTGTTATTTTTAGATATAAAAGTCAACACTCAAAAAAACAAACAAAAAAAAAACCCTAAATTGCACATAAGGCAGATTTTGCATTAACTTGTAAATCTAAATTTAAAGTTAACTTTCAATTCATATATATATAAATAATATAATCATTTACACAGTGGCTGTCATAATTTGTTTTCATGACAAATTCATTTAAACATACATTAAATTATCAAGACATTACTAACACGTTAATTAAATATAAAGAATAGAGCTCCAGACGTCACGTGACCCATTCTGTTTACACCACCATGCTGGCAGGCAGGGACAGCCGGGAGCGAATATGAAATGAACGGCGCCAGCATGAGTTTCAAGGCAGCAGAGTTCACTGCACACTTTAATTAGATTAAGCATAACAGATCCCTATAATGCCCCCAGGGTGCTTCTGACATGTATCGATAAAGAAACAGATAGCTTTCCTATCCTGATATCTACAGCTACCTCGTCAACTTTCCCTCGTCCTATTCCAGAAACTTTTTAAAAGCCTGGACGCAATTAATTTTGTGATGAATATTAAACTTTGTAGTCTTCTGGCTAAAACCTGCTTTGTCGTCATTGGAAGGGTAAGTCAACTTTGTTGTTAAGTAACGTAATCGACCCTAGCTGTCCTTGTTTGTATGTAACGTGGCCAGCATAGCTATATCGCTGTGAATATATGAATGTCATGAAATATTAACCCGTTTAATCCCAAATTTTTCCCAAACATGAAACTATCCAAAAGAGGTGTCATTAGTTGACCCTTGAATAATTATTTTTGGAAATTTTTATGGAAGAGTGTGTGGAAAAATTGTGTTTTATAAAGTGTATACAGGAAATTCTGGTTATTTTACATATTTTAAATACTTTTTCATGTCATTTTACAACAACCCTTATAGGAATGCTGAGATAAAAGATACATAAAAATAATAATAAAAAGCACTGATTGAGAAATTACTTGTAAACACATCAATCGATGGGTGCTTCTTCTTCTGTGCTTTTTACTGGTAGCAAACAGTGTTGCCCCTCCCCCCGTCAGACTTGGAAGTTGAAAGAAAACAGTCAGTGCTAAAAGAACTTTTAGCATGCATACAAATGCAAATTTGAACAAATTGTAACAAATAGACCTACATAAATAATGCCGTCTACAAGAGTGAGACCGAGAAATATGTAGCCTATCATATCATACATTGTTTAAAATATTTAAATAGATCAAATATATATATATATATAGAAAATGTGTATGATTCCATATCTTAGTTGATAATTACTCTTGACAGAGAGCTGGTTTCAATCATGCTATGCTTATTTCATTCATTCATTTAAATCATTTAAATATACAGATCAAATAGTAGAACATGATTTAGTATTTTAGTTGATATTACTCTTGCCAATTTCCGAGAGACGTGTACGGAGACGTCGACACGTTTGACTGGATTCGTGCTCAGTTCATTCATAAAGTTTCGCTTTACACACTCATTATTGCATAGTGATCTTAAGGTTTGCCTTTCCAAATAAGACGTTCGGCTTCGGACACATCCCCAATCGGTAATCAAGAAAACAAACAAGACACAAGGAAAACGGGAACTAACAAACTAAAAGTCCTTGGAAAAGTAAACTGAAATGAACTTTGATGTGACGTTATTATTGTATTTTATTTCCATTGCACTTTACTTTTCTACTGCTGAATTTAGGTGAAGGAAATACTGGATTACATTTTCATTCACTTTGTAAAGCAAATAATTAGAATATTTGCATTTTTCATGTTACTATTCATATTAAATAACAACTATTATACTATTATTATTGTTGTGGTTATTAAAGGAATAATAGATATAATCAAAGTTTGATTATAGTAGCAAAATTTTATTAATTTCTTACTTAAATAAGTATAATTCATTTAGCCACGGTGCCACTGCAGAATAGCAGTGCAGGAAAAACTGGGTAAAATATATCGCCCACTCCTATAAAAACTGTTTATTTGTGGCAGGCTTGTGGGTAATTTGCAGCAAACAAATGATTGTTATAAGAGTTTGCTGGAACGCTGTATCTTTTGTAAAGTTTGATTGAAACTTATAACATCGAAGTGTGTCATTCAGCTGATTAGAGTTATGAATGTAACGGCAGTTTGGTCGCTGCTCACAGGGAACATTGGGAAACCTCATAAGAGCTCACCTCAGTCTTTCATCGGGGCATTAGGCAGTTTTGTCATGCAGTGACTTTGCTAGCTCTGCTCTGAGGGGATTTCATGAGAGTGATTTGATTCACATTGATTTTCTTTCTCTCTCACACAGATTTACTCTCCCTCTCAACCGCCGGTGGTTCGAGTCACTAAAGGACCGCTGTTTTCTGAAGTCACCACTACCTTCACACACATCACACACACTCTCCGTCTCTACAACATGCAGGGTAAGAGAGGACGGCAAACACTCAACACCTGCATTTCTCACTTTCACTTTGCTGTCGCCACTGTTTACGGAATGCAAATCAAATATTTACACCAGGGATTTACACCAAAACGAATTTTCAAGTTTGTCTAAAGGAGGTCCTGTATAATTAGGCAGGTTTTGGCTTTTGTTTATGTGGTGAGAGGGCAGCAATGCAACCTCGAGAAGTTGATTGACCCCGGGATAGAAAAAACAGTGCATTTCGAAATCATTGAAGTGCTGCTGGATGACGTCCTTTTCTTTTCCAAGTCATCTTTGTAAACTATAGCAGCTTGTTTTGTGCATGTTTTTATATTTTCATTTTTATTGGACGCCGTACAAAGTTTTTTTTCTAGCGCAGTTCTTGCATTATAAATCTTTAAATGTTAAGGGCAAGCTTTTAAAGGTTCCTCCGACTGACAAACTGTTTGAACTGTGCAATGCCAAAAGATTGCATTACACCACCACCATCAGACGAGCAAGTTTAAAACCCGACAAAAGACAGTCCAGCAAAAGTTTAATGGTGTGCTGAAAATTGGATCATTTTGTGAAAGAAAGAAATACATTTAGAATTTTTCAAGAGCACCAGGGGATTGGACGGTCGGTTTGTGACCCCTTCTGGGAGGGTGAGATACTGTACATGAGTGTTTTTGAAAGAGCGGAGCAGTCACATGAGCCTTTGCCCCATAGCCCTAGGGACCTTTCCCCCCACTATTGTGTGTTTTTGTCCAAAAAAGAAAAGAAAGAAGCAAAACCTCTTGTGGGTTATTCCCTTGGGTTGAAGCTGAATTTAGGATGCAAAAACGCTTCAGAAGATGAACCTTTTCTCACACAGAAAATAGTTGTCCCCTCTTTTGGGATTTTGAAGGAATAGTTTATATAAAAATAAAATTCTATCATTGTGTACTCATCATCATCTCCTTCTAAAATACACAAAAGAAGAACTTTTGAAGGATGTACTGGTCGCTCTTTTCCATCCAGTTACAACAAATAGGTCAAAGCAAAAAGCACTCAAAGATAAAAGTGGTCCATTCACCTTATTCACTACATTTCAAATGTTCATACAATAGCTTTATTCAATGTGTTATTCACTGATAATCTTCCATATAACTTCCATATTCCTGATAACTGTTGGAACCAGCTCTTTGAGAACCTGATCAGTTCGATTTGTGAACGAATCATTCAGGTTTGTGAACCAGGTCAAGTGATTCATTTAATAGATCCAACACAGGAGAATTATCACTATTGTGAAACTGAATAGAAATACAGTAAAAACAGTTCTGTTGTGAAATATTATTACAATTTAAAAGAACTTTTATCTTAATTTACTGTTTGAGCACATGTTCACTGGCCATGTGCTCTTGTTTTTGTCATGTTTGGTGTGAACACATGGATCGTGAAAGTGAAAGCGACATGGGAAGGCCGAGTATGGTAACCTAGGCTCTGAAATTTGTTGTCTGCATTTCACCTAGTGCTCACACATACACACTGCAAACCACCTGGACGGTATTGAAAATCGAACCCGCAACCTTTGGTTTACCAGTCTGGCTCTCTAACCATTAGGTCACTATTGCTCCAGTTGTCTTAACCCTTCTCTTCACCAAACCCTTCTTGATACCTGATTTGTCCCACCTGCTCTCCTTATTTAACCTCCTCATTTACTCTCCTATTTAGGCTACGTTTACACTGTAGTGCAAATCCGATTATTTGTCTATCCAATTGGAATCTGATCGAAATTATTGACTGTCCACGCTGTGTATCGCACCAGAAGATTTGTGTGTCCCGTGGCGCTCTTTAGTTTTACGGAATTTCTGCATTGGTTTCTATGGCAATGACATTGAGTTGGTGGACAACAACAACAACATGGAAGGGTTTGTAATACAGATCTTATTTCAGGCATGAAAATCCCTCACCTTTCGGCGAAATTCGCCGTTTTGAAACCAAAATAATAGGTGACCTACGTGAATCGTGTAGATTTGATGAGAAAACTTTTTTTTGGGGGGGGGGGGGGTATTCATATCCAGTGAATTTCGATTCAGTGAATTGCGAACAGGTGTGCGTGCCAGAAGGGAGCGCGAGATTCAGTGAACTGCGAACTAGGTTCTTCCCCCAAATAGCGAGTGAGGGATGATTGACAGATGCGTAAAGCCTATCATTAAAAAGAGACTGAAAATCCACACCAATAAAGATTCCCGCTCGATCCCCCTTCCACTCGCGCCTTTTGACCGACGAACAGTCGGCGACAGTGATCGCGGTACTTCTGACTCCTGAAGGTGAACGGCCTGGATTCGATGTGGAAAGGTGAAATATTGTTTTGAGTTAACTTAATCCTCTGGATTCGATGATCACACGGATCGCATGGATTATCTTAAAATACTCCGTCATTTATGTTTCCTCAGATAAGAGGAAGACATCAACAAGCCATGCATATGATAAAATGCTCAAGTAATGCTGAACAATAAATCTTAATAAATTTGAAATCGCTATGGCTCAGTGATTATGAAAATGTATTAATCTGAATTACATAACATTGTATTGGCTGTCAATCATGATGGAAGAGTTCAGTTACATCTCTTGTGGGGGTCGTGCATTAAGCCATTTGTGGTGCCCCTGCCACATTGTGCCTCATATACTGTACATGTTAGACCCAGTGACGGGCTGCCATGAAATGGCTTGCATAATACTTAGTAAGGAGGCCATAATAATTTTTGACTCATGGCTGAAGTTAAGTTTCTCCAGCTCTCTCCAGGTTGGCAAAAAAGCATCTCAAAATGCATCAGATTGATGCTTTAAAATATGGAATATTTCAATTTTTCTTACGGGGGAGCATCCCCCCGGACCCCCCTAGAGGAGTAATATCCTTCTCACCTTTTTCACCCCTGACCCGTTTTCATGCCTGTTATTTACATGTTTGGCTGCCTCGCTGGACTACTTCGTCTTATGAGGCAGTGGCAGAAACGTAGGGGTTGGCATATGCGACTGTCGTCTCTGCCGGCTCGACCAGCACTTTGCAGTAACATAAAATTTCCTCTAACAATGTCTGACATGCTTACCTTGTACGTGGCGTGAGAAAGTGACAAACCACGCAAAATCCAATCAAAGCAGTCAGACTGAAATGGATTTCCAAAAATGCGATTTGAATGGGCTTTCAAACTGCATGTATGTAGCACGAAACAGATTTTTTAAAAAAATCACATTTCATGATTTTTCTGTTCACACTTCCGATCGGCTAGATCTGATCGGATTTCAGTCGGATATGCAGTGACACTCTGAAGAAGGCATTATTCTCCATGTGTTCTCCGTCCTGGGCCAGTTTGTTGGTTAATAGGGTGTTCCGGGTGGTTAATAGATAAAAAGAGCTTTTTTTTTTTTGGATCTCTAGAGATGGTTTTGGATGCTTCCTTTAGTGTTAATCCTGATCAAATCCTAAATCAGAAAAGCAAAAGCACACACCTCCTCAGCACGGTCATAGAGATAAGATAAATTTACTAAATATGAATTCCAGTCAGTGATTCTCAATATGAGCAATAGTATCAGTGAAGGTTGGTTACTAAAAGTGTCAGGTTGCCATCTTGCTATGAGCTAATGAGGACACAGTCATGTTGAAAATATTCCAAGCTATTGTACACTATAAAAACAACCTTGTTTTCTTGGTTGTGTTGCTACATAGAGCATGTTCTTCTACCTTTAAGGGTTTTTGTTTTAATTAAAGCAAACTGAACATATTTGTTTCTCGCGCTTTTATTCCCAAAGGCTTAATTAGTCGGAATTCAATATGTACATTTAACATGGAGTGTTCATTTATTTTCATTGTACTTGGTAAATATAATTGCTCATCTTTTCATCAGCTTAAGCCAGGAATACTGTAGAGAAAAACATACAAACAAGTTATTAAAGTTAAAAAAGGAAAGCAGTCATTTGCTGCTGGAAAATTTGTAGTACTCTGGTAGTTTGTATATGATAATGCGCTTTTAATGCTTTTAATTTAACGCTTTTAATTGTTTTGTCCTTTATCAGCCTAATAATACTTATTGATCTATAAGGAAGTGGTCTTCAGTATACAAACGATGACAAATTTGACAAAAATCAGTGTTCCACTGAAACAATTACAATACACTGGTTAGAAACGACATGAGAACGATATTTTGGGTGAACTATTCGCATATCGTTGATGCTGTGAGTATTGACAGAGAAACTGTGGAATGGAAGTGGAGGAAACAGATGTCCAATCCCTTTTCTGTGCTCTGTTGGCCATTTTGACCCCTCTCTCTCTCTTTCTCATAGGTGTAGAGGGTCAGTCTGTTGAGATCTGCAACACTGTAGATATAAGAGGCGAAACCAACCGTGAAATTGCAATGAGGATAACCTCAGATCTGAACAGCAAGGATCGATTCTTTACTGACCTCAATGGATACCAGGTAGGACAACAGTATTATTTAAATTCTCTGTACTGACACCCACATACACGTTAAAAGTTTACACAGATTACATGCACGATGAATTCTAAAGGCAAGGCAGTGTCTGGTGCTGCAGTTTGTGGTCGGCGTTGGCTTGGCAGGGGGATATGCGGATATCTCTCTGAACCACCCCGTATTTCCACTGACTTTATACTGAGACGGACAGCTGTGTAAATGACCTTTGTGTCTTTTTTATACTGTTAAACAAAATGGTTGTGAGAGCTAAAATAACTAAATTGACACTCTGCAATGCTAGATGGCTGCCACAATCCCGCTCTCTCTCTGTCAGAGTCAGACTCATGGCGGGACCGGGAAGTGGGTGTGGCCGAATTACTGCGCCAAATGAGAGTGACCCATTGAAGTAGGTCGTTCATTCTGGTGCTTAGATACTGCCCACTGAAACTCATGAATTCAAAACTTTTCAATTCGCAGGTAAAGTTCTTAAATTTACAAACAATGACCGCAGAACAGATAGCAAATTTGTGCGTGTGATGAAAACTGCACAGAGAAGATTTGTTGTCAACTACTTTATTGTTGAAATTAAAATAGTTTTTTATTGTTATTTTTGCTCTTAAACAGTATGTTTGATTGCGTAAAAAGACACAAAGGTAACTCCATATAACTGTTACTAAATTTGCCCACACATTACAACCTCTTCATCCCATCAAAATATGATTTTGATGTTATTGTCAAAAATGATCAAAAATGGAACAGTCAGTCTAATAAAATATTAATAATTAATCATTTAAATTTTTAATCATTTAATTTCATAATTAATGTTTTTTTGTTTGTTTTTTTGCATTTTTAAAGAAAGAAATACATTAATACTTTTTTTCAGCAAGGATGTATTAAATTGATCAAAAATGACAGTAATAAAGTGACAAAGACACTTACCCCCGGTTTCACAGGCATGGCTTAAGCTAGTCCCAGACTAAAATGCATGTTTGAGCTGTTTTAACTGAAAGCAACTTCCATATCTTAAAATATGTCAGTGCCATTGTTTTGTCTCAAGATGCACAACAGTGATGTTTTTTTCTTAGGCATGTTTATAAAGCCACTTGAATGTCCTAAGCCAGTGGTTCCCCGGGGGGGCGCGGACACTCTCTCGGGGGGGGCGCGAGCAGGCTACAGGATGGGAGGAAAAAAAACTTATTTTTTTTATCACTAAACTACTGTCATAAAAAGTTATAGTTTTGTATAAACATTACTCCTGAATAAAAAATGTAATGTATTTGGACTGATTTAAAAAAAAGTTTTGAACAAATTTGATTGGTTTGTCGATAGCGAGCGCAAATGCAGGCGATAAGCGGTTTTTATTAAGCGAGTCATTGATTCGTTCATTCAAACGATTCGTTCAAACGGCCAATTCATCAAGAATGAGACAGATGTTTGTGCATGGGTCATTGAATCTTTGACTCAACCGATTCGTTCAAAACACTGAATCATTCAAAACACGATTGAGTGTTGCTGTGAGATGGGCTATGCTGTGATCTTTGTTTGGATTCATCGGATCTATTTTCGCTGCTAAAATAGACCAAGACAGTCATTATTTCGTCTAAAATGTAAGTGAATCAGAATCAGAATCAGAATCAGAAAGAGCTTTATTGCCAGGTATGTTTACACATACTAGGAATTTGTTTTAGTGACAAAAGCTTTACAGTGCAACAGAGTGACAGTGACAAGACACAGATGATAAAAAAGAATAAAAATACAAATATACAAAATATACAAAATAGACAATGTACAGTTAAGATATAAACAGATTCTATGTACAGTTGTGATGAGTGCAGATGAAATATAAATAAGTGTTTTAAGTGAATGGTGTGTAATAGTTTTGTGTGTTCCGTGTTTATCAACTGTTCATGAGATGAATTGCTTGGGGGAAGAAACTGTTCTTGTGTCTGGTCGTTCTGGTGCTCAGGGCTCTGTAGCGTCGACCAGATGGCAACAGTTCAAAGGTGGAGTGTGCTGGGTGTGAGGGGTCCAGAGTGATCTTCTTTGCCCTTTTTCTCACTCTGGATGTGTACAGTTCTTGGAGAGTGGGGAGGGTTGTACCAATGATTCGCTCAGCAGACCGGACCACCCTCTGTAGTTTTCTGAGGTCATATTTGGTAGCTGAGCTGAACCAGACGGTAATTGAAGTGCAGAGGATGGATTGGATGATGGCAGAGTAAAACTGTTTCAACAGCTCCTGTGGTAGGTTGAACTTCCTCAGCTGGCGAAGGAAGTACAACCTCTGCTGGGCCTTTTTCACAATGGACTCAATGTGGTTGTCCCACTTCAGGTCCTGGGAGATTGTGGTGCCCAGAAACCTGAATGACTCCACTGCAGCCACAGTGCTGTTCATGATGGTGAGTGGGGGAGAGCAGGGGGGTTTCTCCTGAAGTCCACGATCATCTCTACCGTCTTGAGCGTGTTGAGCTCCAGGTTGTTAAGACTGCACCAGACAGTCAGCTGTTCAACCTCCAGTCTGTAAGCAGACTCGTCACCATCCTGGATGAGTCCGATCAGTGTGGTGTCGTCTGCGAACTTCAGGAGCTTGACAGAGGGGTCTTTAGAGGTGCAGTCGTTGGTGTAGAGAGAGAAGAGCAGTGGGGAGAGAACACAGCCCTGAGGGGCGCCGGTGCTGATGGAGCGGGTGCAGGATGAGAACTTTCCCAGTCTCACTAACTGCTGTCTGTCTGTCAGGAAGCTGGTGATCCACTGACAGACAGAGGTGGGCACAGAGAGCTGAGTTAATTTGGGGTGGAGAAGTGATGGGATGATGGTGTTAAAGGCAGAGCTGAAGTCCACAAACAGGATCCTCACATAGGTCCCTGGTCTGTCCAGATGCTGGAGAACATAATGCAGTCCCATGTTGACTGCATCATCCACAGACCTGTTTGCTCGGTAAGCAAACTGCAGGGGGTCCAGTAAGGGTCCAGTGATGTCCTTCAGATAAGCCAGAATCAGTCTTTCAAATGACTTCATGGCCACAGACGTTAGAGCCACAGGTCTGTAGTCATTGAGTCCAGTGATTTTGGATTTCTTTGGGACGGGGATGATGGTGGAGCGTTTGAAGCATGAGGGGACTTCGCACAGCTCCAGTGATCTGTTGAAGATCTGTGTGAAGATGGGGGCCAGCTGGTCAGCGCAGGTTTTCAGACAGGCTGGTGAGACACTGTCTGGGCCTGGTGCCTTTCTCCTTTTGTTCTTTCTGAAGATCTGGCGCACGTCATCTTCACTGAACTGAAGTGGAGGGGTGGGGGAGAGGGGGGTAGTTGGAGGTGCTAATGGTGGTCTTTCAAACCTGCAGTAGAACTCGTTCAGATCGTCTGCCAGATGTTGATTCACCACAGAGCTGGGGGATGGTGTCCTGTAGTTGGTGATGGCCCTCAGACCTTTCCACACTGAAGCTGTGTCATTAGAAGAGAACTGATTCCGAAGCTTTTCGGAATAATTCCTCCTAGCCACTCTGATCTCCTTTTCCAGTGTGTATTTGGCCTGTTTGTACAGGACTCTGTCCCCATTTCTGCGAGCATCTTCTTTGGCCTGACGGAGCTGGCTGAGTTTTGCAGTGAACCAGGGTTTGTCGTTGTTGTAGGTTAAGTGAGTCCTTGTAGGAATGCACAAATCCTCACAGAAACTGATATATGATGTAACAGTCTCTGTGAGCTCGTCCAGATCGGTGGCAGCAGCTTCAAAAACACTCCAATCGGTCCATTCGAAACAGGCTTGTAAGGCCCGCTCTGTTTCGGTGGTCCATCTCCTTACAGCCTTAGCTACAGGTTTAGCTGATTTCAGTTTCTGCCTGTAAGTCGGTATGAGATGAACTAAACAGTGATCAGAGAGCCCCAAAGCTGCCCGTGGGACAGAGTGATATGCATCCTTTATTACTGTGTAACAGTGATCCAGTGTATTACTGTCCCTGGTGGGACAAGTAACATGCTGTCTGTATTTTGGAAGTTCACGTGAGAGAATCGCTTTATTAAAGTCCCCGAGAATGATCAGAACAGAGTCCGGGTGTTGCTGCTCGTTCTCCGTGATCATATCAGCGAGTAAATGTAGAGCTGAACTCACGTGCGCTTGCGGTGGAATGTAGACGCTCGCCAGAATGAACGAACAAAACTCCCGCGGCGAATAGAACGGCTTGCAGTTAATGAAGAGTGTTTCAAGATCTGGACAGCACATCTTCTTTAACACAGTTACATCTGAACACCACCTTTCGTTGATGTAAAAGCACGTCCCGCCGCCGCGCGATTTCCCCGTTGATTCAGCGTCGCGATCAGATCTAAACAGCCGAAAGCCTGGTAGACTTAACACGCTGTCCGGAATGGCGTCGTTCAGCCAGGTTTCTGTGAAGCACAGAGCAGCCGAGTTTGAAAAGTCCTTGTTTGTCCGGGCGAGCAGAAGGAGTTCGTCCGTTTTGTTGGATAGAGAGCGGAGGTTCGCCAGATGGATGCTAGGCAGCGCCGTTCTCAATCCGCGCTGTCTGAGCTTCACGAGGACGCCGGCGCGCTTTCCCCGTCTGCGCGTCCTGAAGCGTCTAAACAGCGCTGCCGCTCCGCCGACTACAACATTCAACAAAACGTCTGAGTAATTGAAATCCGGGAAAAGAGTTTGTGGTGTGAACTGCTGAATGCTCAGCAGTTCATCTCTGGTGTAGCTGATTGAGTTTGAAAAACAAAAAACAGGAAAAACTAACAAAAACAGTACAAACACTGGAGAGCTAAGCACTGAGGCTGCCATCCGCGGCGCCATCTTAGACGGAATCCGACGGAAAGACGGAAAGACGGAAAGTGACTTAATATTATTAACTTGTTTGTTGAACTGTCATGAAATCAGTGTCACATTTTCAATCGTGAGCTGATGGTAAATGAAGTGATGGTCAATTGTCAGCTCTCTTGGTCGTCAGGTCGTGTGATGTATGTTGCTGAACTGCATTCAAATGTTATAAATATTATAAAAACACCACATTTTGAAATTTAACTGCAGTAATTTAACTTCAATTTAGTTTATTTGTGTGTGCTGCGCTCATAGACTTTAGAAAATGGCGCTCATTTGTTTAATTTCTCCTTGAGAAGCTGCGCAAGCCTCAAAAGTTTAAGGTCCTTGACCCTGACTGAGTCGTATTAGTCGTATAACTGTCGTATTAGTTTTTCCATATTCGTCATTTTTTGGCTCTCAATTGTCAAAAACACCCCTCAAATATTTGCTACGGATGCGAAAAATGCAGAAAATCGAACCATCCGAATTAATTTTTATGACGGACGGAAGTTTCAGAGGCTGCAAACGTATAAAACGTGAGGTCGTATTTAGTTTATTTATTTATATATATATATATATATACGAACAAATAAACTAGTCAGAATATAGGCTACAGTTAAAGCTTTTCTTTAGTTTTTGTGAAATAACACACGCACGCACGCAGCCACGCACACACAAACATCTTTAAATACATTTATGTTGTTAATAAATAAACAACAATAAATTGTTGTAACAGCAATATCTCCAAGTTTTGTTTTTCACTGTGGCAAATCATGACATTTTTAATGCAAAGAGAGTACCGCCACCTTTTCCCCCATTTCAAGCACTGATTATAACACAAACAAATCATCCTCCTGGCGACTTTTTTTTTTGTCAAAAGCGACAAATCCAGCGACTTTTACTGGTGTTTTTGGAGACTTTTGTGGTGTTTCAAGACTCAAAAGCACGAATCACTCTGCAGTTAGGCCTACTGTACTCAACGAGCAGCGGGTGCTGCCGTGAGCCCCTCTCCTGAAGTCTGTGACGTCGCCTTGAAGATTCTCCTTCCTTTCACGTCGACATATTTGTGTGAGGCAGGATTCTCAAAAATGACTGCACTCAAAACGAAATACCCCAATCGTGCACAAATCGAGGATGATTTGAGGCTATGTTTATCAAACATTGAGCCAAGAAATGAGGATCTTTGCAAGGCAAAGCAGTCTCAGGTCTCACATTAACATCACCTACCTGCAAGCTTCTGTAAAAAATGCAGATGATGCCTACTATTAGGCCTAGTAATAATAACAATAATAAAGCATAAATTAATATCAGAGGTCTGGTGCCAATTCCCAATTATAGCAATAGCCTAGTAATGATAATATGCCTACTGATGATAATAATAATAATAATAATGATAATAGTAACAACAACAACAATAAAGCATGTAACCTCATATAATTGTATAGCAATAGCCTAGTAATGATGATAGGCCTACTACTACTCATAATAATAATAATAATAATAATAATGATAACAACAACAACAATAAAGCATGTAACCTCATATAATTGTATAGCAATAGCCTAGTAATGATGATAGGCCTACTACTACTCATAATAATAATAATAATAATAATAATGATAACAACAACAACAATAAAGCATGTAACCTCATATAATTGTATAGCAATAGCCTAGTAATGATGATAGGCCTACTACTACTCATAATAATAATAATAATAATAATGCCTGCAAGCTCACATTAGAAGTCTGGTGCTACTGCCAATTATAACAGTAGCCTAATAAAGATAATAGGCCTACTGATGATAATAATAATAATAATAATAATAATGATAGTAATAATAATAACAACAACAACAATGAAGCAGAAGTAGAAGTCTGGTGCTACTGTCAATTATAACAATAGCCTAGTAATGATAATAGGCCTACCTACCGCTACTAATTAATAATAATAACAATAATGTGGGCCTAATAATAATAGCCTAGGTCTATCTATCTATCTATCTATCTATCTATCTATCTAAGGTGGCGGGGCGGGGCGGGGGTACTGGGGCTCCAACTGCAATGAACCAGCTTTGGGGGGGCCCAGCTTGCAAAAGGTTGAGAACCCCTGTCCTAAGCGAACTAAGGCCTAATCCTGGCTTAATCTAAACCCTGTCTGTGAAACCAGGCCTTAATGTTACAAAATAACTTTCTATTCGAAATCTATCATGGTTTCCACAAAAGTATTAAGCAGCACAACAGTTTTCAACATCGACAATAATAAGAAATGTTATTTGAGCTCCAAATCAGCATATTAGTTAAAAGGCCTTAAATACAATCACTTGTAATGTGACAATTGATCTAGTGTGGCCAATGATGAGTGAATATTTCACACATAAAGTTTTGTGTCAATTTGTCAAATCTTTCCAGTGATACATCCATCAAATCCGTCGATGCAGTATTATTGTCTATTGACAATAAATCCATTTTTTTTTTTCTGACATTGATTGAGGATGATCAGGCTCAAATTTCGTGAAAATCAGAGGAGTTTGGGAAAAAATTGGTTTTTAAAGAAAATCAAAATAGTGGGCAGAAAGGTTGGCATCTATGTTCTCGGCATGACCCAAGGAATCTATTAAGAAAATTTCACCGAATCTAAAGAGACTAGTGATTTTCGCTCAAACTGTTCAGAAGTTATTAGCAAATATTGCATTTTAAAATGTGACATAGTCCGACTCATGCCGCATGCCGCCCCGAATCTGAAGAGACGAGTCTCATTTTCCTTCAAACTGATCAGATGTTAAAAGCAAAAATTGACATTTTTTATGTCTCCTGACCACTAGAAGACACAGTGTGGCAAAACACTACATGTACCGTCATGTCATGCTTGTGATTGCACGTACCAAGTTTGATTCGAAAATGCTAAAACAATGCAGAATACAGCCTCACATCCATTTTTCCACGAATTCGTTTGCACTTTTTATCAAGAACGGTTTGACGAATCTAGACTTTTGTTTGTCCAAGTTCAAAACAAAATTTGCGAGAGAACGCAGAAAATTGAAAAAAATTGTTTCCACCACCATGTCCATACGTATTAACGTGAATTCCACGTTTTAATGTCGGCATGGTCTGAAGGTAATCCGGTTGAATTTTCATGGAAGTCTGACAAACAAGTCTAGGAAAAGTTTTCATGACAGCAATTATGCCATAGGATGCAATCACCTTGAGCCAAGGAATCAAGAGGGGAATTTTTTTTTTTGCCAATGCAGTTCAAAAGTTATTAACATAAATGTGAGTACAACTTTGGACAGTTGGTGGCGCTAGGGGGGTCGAGTTAGAGACTCCATAATTGCTGTGGTTAATGTTCAGACTGTCTGTCAACCAAATTCCACAACTTTTTACCATACAGTTCAATGGGGTGTCAAAGAACTAACATACACGAATAACATATAACCTTCAGTGCTTGGCCCCTGAAAAAACCCAAAAAAAAAACTACCGACCTTTTTAGGTAGTGTATGCGCATATTTAAATGAATTATCCCGTTTTATCCCCCAAAACGCATGTCATACCAAATATCAACGGAAGCTGCTCTTATGGCCTGCTCATACACATCAAGTATGAAACCAAATTTTCATTAGTCTCCGAATAAAGATAACACAGCTGAATGAAAGTGAAACAAGTTAAATACATGATCTCAAGGTGTGAATAGAGACGGCTAGCTCGACTCATTCTGTTTACTGGCAAGCAAAACTAATCAACAAAAGAGTCATCAGAAATTAGTAAATGAGCTTGACGTGATTGTTTTGGCAGTCTTGTTTGATTTTGGTTGATAGTGTCAAAATGTGTCGTTGTCGTTTTTTGACTGCATAATGAAAATGTCAGTTCATTTTTCATTTCTCTTGACAAATAATAAATCAAAACAGTTTAGAGTGTGCTGTAGGGCTGACCAAAACAAACAAGTGTCAATTTAAATCACTCTGTCAAGTTGTCTTGACATGTTGGAGTATTAGCGTGGCATTTAATTAGCTGATGATGTCTCTCTGGCACTGGCCGGGATTAAGTGCTTCTCTTCGGGTCCAAACTAATTAACTGACTTCACAAAACAAATGCCTCATGAATAAAAACTGTGGAATATCCAATCCATTTTTCCTCCAAGTCACATTAACACACACACACACACATCGAAGCTCATCAATTTACAGTGTTTTTCCTTCAGATAAGTGTCTCCACATGCCCACGCTCATTGTTTTCAGGGTGCTGAACAGGAAGAATTTGGAGTTTTTTCTCCCTGCAGTGTTAAAAACGCCTTGGGCTGTTTTTTCAGGTGCAGCCGAGGAAAACCATGGCTAAGCTCCCCCTGCAGGCAAACTTCTACCCCATGACCAGCATGGTCTACCTACAGGATTCCAGCGCCAGACTCTCTCTACTCACCGCACAGTCACTGGGAGCAGCCAGCCTCAAGAGCGGTCAGAATTTTAACTCGCTTCCGAGTGCTTTAGGTTTTCTTTTCATCTGATTTTTCAGCCTCGTGAAATGACTATTGAAGATTTTTGGCTTCACCCCATTTCTGTTTTTTATGCCATACAGGGAGTGCAGAATTATTAGGCAAGTTGTATTTTTGAGGATTAATTTTATTATTGAACAACAACCATGTTCTCAATGAACACAAAAAACTCATTAATATCAAAGCTGAATATTTTTGGAAGTTTTAGTTTTTAGTTTTAGCTATTTTAGGGGGATATCTGTGTGTGCAGGTGACTATTACTGTGCATAATTATTAGGCACCTTAACAAAAAACAAATTTATACCCATTTCAATTATTTATTTTTACCAGTGAAACCAATATAACATCTCAACATTCACAAATATACATTTCTGACATTCAAAAACCAAACAAAAACAAATCAGTGACCAATATAGCCACCTTTCTTTGCAAGGACACTCAAAAGCCTGCCATCCATGGATTCTGTCAGTGTTTTGATCTGTTCACCATCAACCACAGCCTCCCAGACACTGTTCAGAGAGGTGTACTGTTTTCCCTCCTTGTAAATCGCACATTTGATAATGGACCACAGGTTCTCAATGGGGTTCAGATCAGGTGAACAAGGAGGCCATATCATTAGATTTTCTTCTTTTATACCCTTTCTTGCCAGCCACGCTGTGGAGTACTTGAACGCATGTGATGGAGCATTGTCCTGCATGAAAATCATGTTTTTCTTGAAGGATGTAGACTTCTTCCTGTACCACTGCTTGAAGAAGGTGTCTTCCAGAAACCGGCAGTAGGACTGGGAGTTGAGCTTGACTCCATCCTCAACCCGAAAAGGCCCCACAAGCTCATCTTTGATGATACCAGCCCAAACCAGTACTCCACCTCCACCTTGCTGGCGTCTGAGTCGGACTGGAGCTCTCTGCCCTTTACCAATCCAGCCACGGGCCCATCCATCTGGCCCATCAAGACTCACTCTCATTTCATCGGTCCATAAAACCTTAGAAGAATCAGTCTTGAGATATTTCTTGGCCCAGTCTTGACGTTTCAGCTTGTGTGTCTTGTTCAGTGGTGGTGGACTTTCTGCCTTTCTTACCTTGGCCATGTCTCTGAGTATTGCACACCTTGTGCTTTTGGGCACTCCAGTGATGTTGCAGCTCTGAAATATGGCCAAACTGGTGGCAAGTGGCATCTTGGCAGCTGCACGCTTGACTTTTCTCAGTTCACGGGCAGTTATTTTGCGCCTTGGTTTTTCCACACGCTTCTTGCGACACTGTTGACTAATTTGAATGAAACGCTTGATTGTTCGATGATCACGCTTCAGAAGCTTGGCTATTTTAAGACTTCTGCATCCCTCTGCAATATATCTCACTATTTTTGACTTTTCTGAGCCTGTCAAGTCCTTCTTTTGACCCATTTTGCCAAAGGAAAGGAAGTTGCCTAATAATTATGCACACCTGATATAGGGTGTTGATGTCATTAGACCACACCCCTTCTCATTACAGAGATGCACATCACCTAATATGCTTAATTGGTAGTAGGCTTTCCAGCCTATACTGCTTGGAGTAAGACAACATGCATAACGAGGATGATGTGGTCAAAATACTTATTTGCCTAATAATTCTGCACTCCCTGTATACACGGGGGTCCAGATGTCTGAAATCAGATTCTGCATTATTTTAGGTCACTGATCCAATAAGCAAATTTGTACCGTTGACCGTGTGTACAAAAGGTCAGATTGAGGAATTTTCTCATCTTATCTCAAACAGATACCCATATTTCATAATGTACACTGCCGTTCAACTTTAACTTTTTGAAGACAGGCGTAATGATGACATTCTGAAAATTCAGCTTTTCCAGCACAGAAATAAATTACATTTTAAAATATGTTCAAATGGAAAAGCATTATTTGAAATTATAATAATATTTTGCAATATTGCAGTTTTTACTGTGTGTTTGATGAAAAACATATACAAAATCCTACCGTCCCCAGACTTTTGAATAATATATATTATAATGATGTCGAGCCTAAATGCACTTACGCATCACAACATTGATTTGACAGTTTTTCGTGTGGTTTTGTTTCTTTATATGGATTTTTAATATCCAAGGTCCTCTTTGGAAAATGTAACAAATTGAAAGGGTGACAAATCAAACACTAAGACATTCTGAAATAATTCATTTGAAGTGCTGATCATATAAAATTGCAAAATAGATGCTTTTTCTCTTGTGTGGTTATAGACATTTTGACCTTCTGTATGCAATTGCATTCATAACACAAAGTTAACTGAACACTTTTTTTTTAATTTTACTCAAGCACATACGCCATAATTTATTCAATGTAATGCTCTTTATAATGAGACTGTCCCTCTTAGTTTATTGTAAATATCACCTGCCAACCTGATGCTGCAACAGTTACAAAACCGCAAGCAAATAATTTAACAGCCTACCATTGAGACACATCAGTGACCATCAGAGCCGTTATCCTCGGATCTTTGCTTGAATAGATTTGACCTTACAAAATAAATAAATAAAACACTCTGGCAGGTCTACAAGCGTAGGTGAATTGGTGGTGAAAAACACTCCACAATTGAAAGTAAAAGTGCTTTTGTCCATAATTCAGTCTGTCAAGTGGGGTTTTATAAAAATAGATTTTTTGTTTGGTGCTCAAACACTAGGCTCAATGGTCTCATTGTCTTGGGCACACATGATTTATGCATGTTCATTGGAGGCATCAGTGAATGTTCTGGGGATGTGTGACATCTTAACAAAGCTCATTGGTGTGCATTCCACAGGTCAGCTGGAGGTGATTATGGACCGTAGGCTCAATCAGGATGATAATCGAGGTTTGGGTCAGGGAGTGCTGGACAATAAGATCACTGCCAACTCCTTCCGCCTACTGCTGGAGAAGAGGAGCTCTGTGGAGGAGGTAATCAGGATAGAGAAATAATAATACATCCAATAATGACAGTGTCTGGATTTTGGAAATTTGGAAGTTGCTTGTTTTTAATTTATCGGCTTCTGTTGATATTGGAGATGTAATCGCACATGCTCATTTCCTCTATATTTTACATTTTTGATTACCTTTGCGGTCTAATTTAATCACTAATAATTTAATTTCACTGTTAAATGTCATCAAAATTACATCTATACATCATAATGTTGTGATGCCTAAATTCTTGTGAAGCATCTAAAATGATTTTAGTTTTTATTTATGTATTAATTTATATAGTATCTATGGAAACTACCATTCAAATCATTGGTCTCTCATGCTCTTCGAGCATTTAATCAAATCAAAATACATTTTTTGACAAAATACATTGATTTATTTGACCAAAAATACAGAAAAATAGTAATACTGTTTAAATACTTTAAACTAAATGCTTTTGAAATGTAAATTTCAACAGCCATACCTTCGGTCTTCAGTGCCACATGATCCTTGAGAAACATTTCTTATCATTTTCAATGTTTAGCCCTATGGTGCTGCACCATAATTTTGTGGAACTGTGATGCATGTTTTTTCAGGATTCTTTGATAAATATAAAGTTCAAAAGAACAGAATTTATTTCAATGTCTTTACTATCACTTTTAATTGATCAATGCATGTTTGCTTAATAAAATTCTTAATTTCTTAAAGAACAACAACATACTGAACCGAAACTTTTGACTGGTAGTGTATGTATATAAATAAAAAGTATAGCCATTAATGGCGTTAACATGAAAATAGTTAGAGACATCCCTAAAGATTTGCTTAAGGTGGTGGCTGGGTTTTTTTTTTATTACTGATAGTGGGTCCAAGCTTGTTGTTTATGGACATTAGTTGACCTAAACAGATGGTTAAAGCAGCTCTTGGACTTGGTTTCAACCTGGGACAGCCGGTTGACCACTTTGAACAAACACCAAACCAGTTCCTGGTTTCTGATATTGTAAAAACTGGCTTGACCTACCTAACCAATTTTTCCCCAGCAGGGTTTTCAAAATAACCTGTTGGTTACTATCTACCTAGGGTAAACAGTCACTTGCTTTACTGTGCTTTCTTGCATTATTGCGTCTACTTCAGTATTTAATGTATTGTTATAATTAATCTGACTTGGCTGTAAGCATGTTGACAGTTTAAATCATTTTAACTTGCTGACTTTTCTTTGAAATTCTGCTACACCAGGACAGTCATAGTAAAAGACAATTTTTCTCAAATTCACAAGTGTTTGCATTCCCGGACTTGCGTTGTCAGAATGAAACAAATGAGTTATAGAGGCCATATTGTGCCCTTTTGTAAAGTTTTTGCTTTTGGGGTCGACTGGAATAGGTTTCCATATTTGACATTGATGCAGCACCTCTTTTTCCAGTCTGTCAGTAACTCTCTGTGACAGACAGACTGGAAATCTGTAATCTGTTTAGTTCCTGCGTCTATCAAGCTCCTCTTTCCAAAAAACGCAGTGTGCTCTGATTAGTCGGCTGGTCCAGCGTGTTGTGATTGGTCAGCCGCTTCGAAAAGTCACTGAATCACTTTGTGTTTCAGAAAAGTGTCCCGCAATTTACCATAACTGCGAGTTTCAGCACACTATTAACATAACTCAACCAGGCCTCGCCCCTTTATTTTGTGAATGCCTTGGGTGGGAATTATTTAAATGAGGAAAAATTGTGACATGCACGTTCCGGGAAGAAAATGCAAGACACTGTAGTCTTAATAAAAGGCGTTTTATTCTCAAACAGCAACATTACTCACTACAGAATGTTGAAAATGTAAAAGATCCTTTTTGAGCCTTTAATGTTCTCTGCTAATGAACCACTTTTCTGTCTTAGGCCCAGAATGAGGAGACCGCACCGTATAGTTATCCATCTATACTGAGTCACATGTCATACTTGTACCTCAACCATCCCCTCATCTCAATGCCAGTCAGTCAGCGATCGGACGCCCCATCCTTGATTAACTACAGCCCTCTGAGCGCCTCCTTCCCCTGCGACATGCATCTGGTCAACCTGCGCGCTATCCAGTCTAAGGTATGTCTCAATTGTGTTTGTGTCTTCAAGAGGATTCAAGGAAGCTGTTTCGGCCGTAATTGGGGAGAATAGAACTGCTGGCTCAGTTCCTAAGAGGGTCATAAAGTGTATTGACCTTCAAATTGATATATCAGAGTCCCATTTCCCAGGGCTGAGTGGTAATATTTTAAAACATGACAGGATAAAGGTACAAACGCTCAGTAGAGGGCTTATGGGAAGGTTTGAAAGAGTTCATAGAGGATAGGAGGATGTCATTCATGCTGGTTTAAACGCTTAAATGGGTCTTATTATGAGAAATCATATTTTGCTTGATCTTGGTCTTGCGATAAAAGACTTTATTGTACTGTCAAAACATACTGTAACTTTAAGAACTCGGTACTTCCTCCAATGTGACTGTTTATTGAAATGACATATAAACACATGACTGCCAACATTAAAGGGATAGTTGACCCAAAAATGAAAATTCCGTCATCATTTACTCACGCTCAAGTTGTTTCAAACCTGAATAAACTTACTTGTTCTGCTGAACACAAAGGAAGATATTTGGAAGAATGTTTGTTATCAAGCAGATCTCGCTCCCTGTTGACTACCATTGAAGGAAAAAAATACTATGGCAGTGAATGGTTTGGTAACAAACATTCTTCCAAATATCTTCCTTTGTGTTCAGTAAAGGTTTGGAACAGCCTGGGGGTGAGGAAATGATGACAGAAGTTTTATTTTTGGGTAAACTATCCCTTTAACATGTAACATGGTATTCATAAATGGATTTGAATAGTTATTCTCAACTCACTCTGTGAGAATTTTAGAAAGACTGACATTTATTTTGAACAATATCCTTGATTAACAGTTTATGTGGCACATTTCAGCATGGATTGTTTGATGAATATATCAAATGATATGTGGGTAGTCGTGGCCTAGTGGTGAGGGAGTCGGGCTTGTAATCTGAAGGTTGCCGGTTCGATTCCCACGCCGGCAGGAATTGAAAGTGGGGATTGTGAATGAACAGCACTCTCTCCACCTTCAATACCATGACTAAAGTGTCCTTGAGCAAGACACCTGACCCCTAATTGCTCCCCTTGTAAGTCGCTTTGGATAAAAGCGTCTGCTAAATGATGAAAAATGTAAAATGAAAAATGTAAATATGCTTATAATGGATGATATTGAAGGATTGGTTAGTTTGTGAGTAAACAATAATTTAATTTGCAATGGAAGACTAAATTGTGACTAAATCATCAGTTTTGGAGTAAACTTTAGTAACATTAAAAATGATAACAAAAAATAAATAATATTAAAAGTAAACGATATTACCCTTTAATGGATATTTCACAAACGGCTCTATAACAGGTACATTCCACGCTCGATTGAGCTGCCTCGCTGTCTACATTCCAAGGCAGCATATTTATTTCAGTAAGTTTGGCAGTACACTTTAACCATATTTCAAAGTCAATAGAATTTAATTATGAAATTACATATAAAGATGCACTTCAGTCCTACATCGGTAGGTCAAAAACACTCTAAAGTTCAGCTAATTGCATTTACTATAAATTTGAACTATAATACATTTTTATTTAAATGTGTCAGAAAGTGTAAGTGTCAGAAAACAATATATTTAGTAAGTATATTCTTTTTAAGTATATAATATCCGTAATAACTACTCTTTTTAATAGTATGCTAAAGTGTGCATCCTTTGCTGCTTTAGAATTGGGCCAAAATAATATTATAAAACAGCATTATATTGCTGAAGATGTCTGAAGTCTAAAAACGCTGCCTAGGTAGACAGCCCTCTAAGGTTTGGAACGAAGCCGTTAAAACTTTGGGCTTTGTTTCTGTCATACTTATTGGCTACATTCATGGACCCTCAATTTTTGTGTTACCATGACAATGTGTGTTAGAAGTAGAGGTGGCACGGTTCACAAAACCCACGGTTCGGTTCGTATCACAGTTTTAGGGTCACGGTTTTCGGTTCTGTACGGTTCTTGTTGTTATTTTTTCCTTTAATCTTTAACACTGCAGAAATTTCCTTCAGCGTATGTGTAACAAAGTTCGTAAATATGGGAAGTAGGAGGCGGGAACCGGCGAACGTTCAACACATTTAATAAACAAATAAACTTCCTTCCCCTAAAAAAAAGTTCCTCACGGCGACTGCCGCCCACACAAACCAAATAAAACACAACATAAAATCCAGGCCTGGTCCTCTCTCGTCCTTCACTGTCGTCGCTCCTCCTTTATGCTTCCGGAGCTCCTCCGTGAGAGATTCGAGACCGGTGCGCCGAGCACCTGAAGCTCGTTAACACTCGCGTCACCGGCCTCGCGCCGCTCCCTCACGGCTCTCGCCCGCCCTGCTCGTCACATACCCCCATCGCCCCTCGCAGGCCGGGGGGTACCCACGAGGCTGCGCCTACTCCCCCCGGGGGCCAGTCTCGGCGGCCACAGCGCCTGGGGGTACGGACAGACGAGACGAGAGAAAAGGAGACGGAAGCACAAGGAGTGATAAGGACGAGAGAGTGGAGAGAGGAAAACAAACAAACAAAAAAAAAATCTTGGTCCGGCTCCCCGACACACTGCCGCTCGGTCCTCAGCCCGCCGAGAGGCTCTTCTTCGCGGTGCCATGCGATGGCACTGGACGCTCGGTGGACGGCCCGATCCTCCTCCGCCCCCTGGCGGCTGGCGATGACTCCTCCGCATGAGGGCAGCCGGCAGCGAGCCCGCCGTTCCCTGCTCCTCCCCGCTCCGGCGGCAGGCAGCTGGCCTCGGCCCACGGCGGACGGCGGCTCCTCCGCTCCCTCCTGGACGGCCGCCACCCCACCTCGTCCCAGGTGCACGGCAGCGAGCTTCCCGTCCCACCTATCACTCGATTGCTCCAGTACCACCGCTTCGGGCAGCCACTCGCGGTCTTCTCTCCCGCGCTGCCCGACCTCCTCAGCACCGCGATCCGCCTCAGCAGCGAGGGCTCTTCGACAGCATGTCCCTCCTTCCTCCCGGGTTTCGGCAGCAGTGTAACAAAGTTCGTAGAAAGGGAAGATGGAGGCGGGAACCGGTGAACATTCAACACATTTAATAAAGAAATAAACACAATAAAAACCAAAGAATATAAGGGCGGCAGTTCCCCACACAAACCAAATAACACTCAACATAAAATCCAGGCCTGGTCCTCTCTCGTCCTTCACTGTCGTCGCTCCTCCTTTATGCTTCCGGAGCTCCTCCGTGGGGGACTCGAGACCGGTGCGCCGAGCAGCTGAAGCTCGTTAACACTCGCGTCACCGGCCTCGCGCCGTTCCCTCACGGCTCTCGCCCGCCCTGCTCGTCACAATATGATATATAGCCTATTATCTTAATTATCCACAATTTAGGATACAGTATTAACATTTTTGTAATGTAATCATGCACTAACTGAATTTGACTTGACTTTAAGCACATTATTGGGACCATCTCTGAGTAAAAGCTGGTGAGATTTGGATACAGACATTGATGATGACATGCTTTTCGTTTGTTTGGCAAAAAAAGGAGCATGTGTATTGTTATCTCTACAGGAACTTGTGCCTTTTTAGCACACAAAGATTGAAATTAATTTGCATTTATCAAACTGCCAACTTCAGTGTAGCTCTTACAAAAAAAAAAATACTTTAAAAGACAAAGAGAGGAACTCTTAAAGCTCTAAGTCTTTTAAACAAGTCAAAATTCTTTAAAGATAAATATATAATATAATGTAATAACATAAACATCCTCAATGCTTTAGTTATCACTGAGAGGTTTCTTAAATGGTTGTTTCCTAACCGGCTCTCTCCTGTTTGTGCTTATCGACACATTGGCTGATGTCTTCTCAAATGAACTGTCATATTAGAAGTGTTTCATTAGCATATTGAATGAATTTTGCACAATGCTCGCACACAGTCGCAGTTCTATACTGTTTTATTTCCGTTGTCATCGTAAGTAACACCAAATCCAAAATGTTTCCACACACCGGATTCGAACGACACGGGCGCATCCGCCAACTCCGGGCAGCCTTCATTAGGGGCCCTTCACTTCTCGCGCCTAAAAAAGCGTGGAAAGACGCGATATGTGAACGGCCCCTTACTCCACTTTTACTGTCTATATGTATGTTCGCGCGAAACTGTCTGAACACGGGGCTACATTGCGCATGCGTCGAACCTCGCACACGAAGCGAACCGAACGGTTCGGGGTGTTTTTTCATGTACCGTGCCACCTCTAGTTAGAAGTCTCAGCAATATGAATTATCTCCTTATATATATTCTTTGTTTTATGAATCAGTGACATCATCGTCTCTTGCTTGAATTATGACTGACAGACCATCAGAAATCCAAAAAACTCCCCTTAACTGCCTATTTGAGAGGCTGAATTCACTCTCAGTGTATATAATTATTAATTAAAATGATTGATAGCACAGTTGCCTGCAAGAGCTTTTGGTGCACTTCGTAGAATAAAGTCATTGCTTTATGCATGAAAAGTTTCTTTGTAATGTGTCATGGCAATATCCACTCAAGGACATCCTTTATGCAAATGGAAAAGAAAAGTGTTTTTCAAATATGGAAAACATGTTTGATTACACTTCATTATTTATTTATTTTGCACAAGCAAAATTTCATCTCAGTTGTGAGAGCTTTATCGACTGTGCAGAGTGATTTACTATTTCTGTTGTTAATCTAGTGCTCCAGGTTTACAGTGATGAGAGTTTCTGCTGGGCAGAGATGTCTGTATAAATATATTTCCATAATGTCATGAAGGGGCAAGCATAGATTCGAGCACAAATTTTATCATGAATAATGACAGAAAAAGTTAATGGAATGTTTTAAGTTCAATACAAATGCTACCATAGAAAATCAGTTCCACTCAGTTCATTTGGAAAAAGAAAAATGCACTTGCAATGGACATTTATGTGGAAAGACGCTTTATTGGGAAAAAGATTAAAACACAAATTGTTTCGAAAGTATAGCCACAAGATTCAAAGGTGCATCATTTTTTGCTAATCGAAATGTTTTATGCATGACATGAATAGTGACTGTCAGAAATCTGAATAAAATGATGCACACACACATGTGATATAAAATGTCAGTCTTCTAGAAAAAGCTGTATTATTCTACATGGAGTGGTGTGCACTGCAATTTTGGCATCGCATGATCAGTTGTGTCATACAATTGCCTGAATTGCTGATACTAATAACAACAACAGCAGTAATAATACTAATATGGGAAGTAAAGATTAGCAGCAGTTGGTAAACAAACATCACACATCCAGACCAGTAGGTGTAAGGAAAAACAACTGGTTGAAAAAGAGCCAGTGAAGTGCACATTTAAACTTTGTGACTAGTGTGAAAATCATTTACTAAAATTGTCTGTAATAAGTAGCGATGCACTGAAATTTCAGCAACGTAAAATATTCGGATGAAAATGAATTTTCGTCATTAACAGTTTTGGAGGGGCAAAATGGTGACATTAAAATAGCACGTTTAAATTCTGACAGTTTTATAACACAAAATCAAGACAATAAATTTTGTTTTGATGCACTTCAATGCAACGTGACAGAACGCACGCGATCCGGTCATCTCTTTCTCTTTACTATTAGTTATAGCATGAAATAAACATGAATGAACATCAGAAGGTATATGAAAAGAAACCGTGCAACTTACCGAATCTCAGTCGCTCAGTCAGTCAGTGTTTCAACCACAGAAAAACTTCAATCAAACAGCCCGTAAACAATATATCATGTCATTTTTTACAAGTTCTTTAGTCAGCTAGAAAAAATAACTCTAAAGAGGAGCGTTTTGCTGAACATATGCACTATATTACATATTCATTATATTTTTATTTCAACATAAATAACGCCACTCTTTAATTTGTTTATACTTCAAGAATGAATTGGACTAGAAACATAATTATATCATTAAAACGTTTATATAAAAACTGCCTTGTGTAATTAAAATGTTTAAATTCAGCTCAATTTGATATTCTGATTAATTCATTGATTAGATTGAATTTTTTTTCATTAAGTTTATTTGATAGTTTCGATATTTCAATACAAATCTCATTTCTGTGCATCACTAGTTTTAATCCAGTATTTCAAAAACGTTAGGACCGTTCATAATTTATAAATGCGCTAACTGTGACATTATATACGCAAGAGTACCAGAAACGGACAGTTTAATGTGTTTCTTAAAGGTTAACTTTTGTTTATAAAGTTTTTTGCACAAAAAAACCCCCCAAATGTATATCCGTCATTTACAGCCAAAGCATTATTAAATCATTTATTTACAGTTTGTGATTAGGAAATTGAGATTGGTATACAGACTATACACAAACAAGCTATTTAAACTGGAGCGCTCTTTCACTCTTCCACTTGTCCTGTCGATAGACTCTAACCCCCGGTTTCACAGACAAGGCTTAAGCTATTCCTAGACTAAAGTGCATGTTTGAGCTGTTTTAACTGAAAGAAACTTGTACTAACATATCTTAAAATATGTCAGTGCCATTGTTTTGTCTCAAGATGCACACCAGTAATGCTTTTTTCTAGTGTACATTTAAAAAAGCTGCTTAAATATCCTAATTGAACTCGGACCTAATCCTGGCTTAGGCTAAACCCTGTCTGTGAAACCGGGCTTAAGTGTGTGGAGTAATTCAGAAACCGAATACGCATCTGTATACCGTATGGGTTCTGTTTGCTTTTGATGCGATGTGGCGCTTGCATGCGGTGTTGGCAAATTTCAGCCATTAACTGACTTAACGTGCGACGATGTATCGATGTCTCGCTCTGGTCATCCACTATCAAAATGAGCTGCATTAAAAAAATGCTTTGTACATAATGAGGAGGACGTTTTAAGCTGTGAAACTCGTTTTATTGGTACAAAGACCTTTTAAATGTCAAAAGGTCAAGGCAAAATTGATTTCTCATGTCATGACTTGTTTCAATAAATACAACTCCACCCAAAGAAGAGTTACATCAATAAAGCATAATTTTTCAGACAGCTTTATTGAAATCCAGCTCAAATAATACATGTCAGATCTAATACGTGTGAAAAATCATTTCTGCTTTTAAAGCCTCGCCCCATCAATCCGTTGTAAGTGCATTACTGTAAATGCAATTTTAGTTTGATTTACAAAGCGAAGGACATCGAAAGTATCGCAAAATCGGCAGCCTGTCACATGCTACGAGACGATTGCTTTAAGTTCCTTTGTGTTCGGCTGTTTCAAGGAGAGGCTCTTTCCATCAAGTTGTGATGGGAGAGCCTCTCGCTGAGCTGCAGCTGATGAGTGCAAAGCAGTGCTCCATAATTGGCTCAGTGTGTGCGTGTTGAGAAGAAACAGTGTTGTGTTTATACGGCCTGAGGCTCCATCTCGCTTCTCTCGCAGGAGGAAGGGGGAGGTCCATCCGAGCAAGCTGCTTTGATACTGCACAGAAAAGGCTTTGACTGTGGCTTCTCCAATCGGAACACTGGCCTACTGTGTGCCACCACACGTGGCAAGGTAAAGCAGATCACGCGGCTTCCCACACACAGACACACATCAAAAATTCAAAGAGAGTCTCATCACTGCTACTTAATTTTGGAAGAACTTGAGGCTTATGTTTAAAAATTTGTACATTTGTTCCCAAAGGGATGGTTCGCTCAAAAATGAAAATCTCGTTTAAATATGAAACCCATTTTCCATAGAACACAAAAGGGAGAACTTAGTGGTCATTTTCTTTCATCCAATTTCAATGAAATGTTTCGAAAAGGACACAAGTACTATAAAAGTGATATGAAAGTAAAACTTAAGTCTTTTGAAGTCATGTCACTGAAACTTATGCGACCGATTTATCGCTATATATCGTACATTGCCTGATATCTCCTGATATTTGGCCTTTTTAAATGTCAGCATCGGCTGATCATCAGCATTGAACTGTTTTGTCTAATGCATTATTATTAGAGAGCGCTATTAAAGGTGGGGTTGGTAGCTTTTCAAAAATACTGTTTGGAAGTTAGTCGGGCCGACGCCAACAACAAACGAGTAACCGATCAGCATTAGGGGGCGTATGGCGGTCGAGGAGACGGAACGAGGAATAGAGTGATTTGGGGGAAAAAAATATAATATATAATTACAATACAAAAGAATGAAGAATGATTTGAAGAATGACAGACGCGGTGGCTGCACACGTTGGAACTCATCCAAACAAATTTAAGAATCGGAACTATCAGTTTTACAATATGTGATGAAGCGTCTAATTTCTATACAAAATTGTAGAAATTAATATGCAAATATCTGCGAATGTTTGGACTTTCACACATCCCAAACTCACAGCATTGGTTGAGCCAATCGTTATTGAACTGTGATCACGAGGTCCGCCGTTATCGACATTAACCTTTGTTTCCTGAAAACGCATATCTCCAATGAACATTTGCAAACAGCTTCACAAATTTGTGTGGTTGTAACTAGAGCTCTTGACCTGTGAGAAGCATAATTCTCTGTTAGTTTGATGTGGATTATATTAAACAGCTCATTGCTCTTGAGCAAAATGAGCAAGCTAACATTCAGTACATCTATATCTTTTATTCCAAATTGGTACAAATTTCATTCTACGTCTTTTAACTTGTCAAGAGAGTGAAAGTGCTGTTTTTGAAGAGTGGGTATGAAATAAGCAGTGGTGGTGCTAGGCCAGAGCTGGCTATAAGTGCTACTCACTGCAGAGTCAAATGACGTCCAGCTAGAGTTAGGTTGTGGTTGGATATTCTAGTCCTACCCAAGTAGGCCCAAATTTCATCTCTCTGTAAGTAGAGGAGCTAGACGTAAGCTCCACCCATTTGCTTTGCAGTGAGTAGCCTCTCGCTTGCTGGCGCAAAGATCGCGTAATTAACCCCCTTTAGTTACTGTTGCTATGTCCAACAAGCCATGCACTCTCACACCACATATTATGTTCTCACACACGGAGTAAAAAATACATCGTGGACCAAAGAGGGCACTGACAACGCATCAACAGACAAGACAGAGCAGGTTTCATATTTAAAATTTGTCATTTTTAAAAGAAGTTTAAACATTAAATAGCGTGTAGTGGCTCTTTAATATATCGTGACAGATCGCTGTCGCTCCTTCAATCGGCTCGTGAACCAATACTAGTTCATTTATAGCACCAAATAAACATGAATCAGAAGGAATGTTGTTTCAAGTGCGGAAAAACGTGAGTACACACAATTTTTCACCAACGTTAATCTACTAACTCCCCTGACTTGCTTTGTTGGACAAATTGGCGGATTCTGAGTTATGATTGGTCAGATCGCCTGTCAATCAAACTGCCGGCGAAGGGTCAATTCAGGCTCATCTCGGAATAGCTCGTATTGTCCTCTTGTAATCTGCTGTTGGTGAGTAACTGCCCATATCTTTTGAAGATTCACTCACGTTATAAACGTCAAATAAAATAGGTTTTCATATAAATTCTCCTAGCCTAGTGGTGATGAAAAAGACCAAATGTTGTTTTCTGTCTAACATACTAATTTGATCTAAACAGGCTAATGCGTTGTTAAAAGTTCAAAATTTAAAAACACATCTGGATACCCTGCGCTCTTTTCCATTTTGTCCGTATGTTTAAAAGCACAGACGCGTTCCTTCATTTAGCTCACTTATCATGATCGGTTTCGGCCAGTAGGTGGAAGTGTCTATAATCAATACATTGACACCTGTGTCTATGTAGATGATTAGGAAAACTGATACCATGCTTAATAACTGTGCACACTTTACAAAATGGAAAATGAAATAAGTACAATGCAATAGATGTAGAGTATTGAAGTTATTGATGCACTTAATCTTTTTTTTTTTTTTGCACTGAACTGTTAAAATATATTCAGTGTTGAGAACAAGTATTTGATACACTGCCGATTTCGCAAGTTTGCCCACTTACAAAGCATGTAGAAGTCTTGTATGATTTTTTAGTAATTAATTTGCATTTTATTGCATGACATAAGTAGTTGATCACCCACCAACCAGTAAGAATTCCGGCTCTCACAGACCTGTTAGTTTTTCTTTAAGAAGCCCTGCTGTTCTCCACTCATTGCCTGTATTAACTGCACCTGTTTGAACTCGTTACCTGTCCACACTCAATCAAACAGACTCCAACCTCTCCACAATGGCCAAGACCAGAGAGCTGTGTAAGGACATCAGGGAGAAAATTGTAGACAAGGCTGGGATGGGCTACAGGACGATAGGCAAGCAGCTCTGATTCAAGATTCGTGGGGCATCACTGATCATGAGGAAGGTGAGGGATCAGCCCAGAACTACACGGCAGGACTTGGTCAATGACCTTGAAGAGAGCTGGGACCACAGTCTCAAAGAAACCATTAGTAACACACTACGCCATCATGGATTAAAATCCTGCAGTGCACGCAAGGTCCCCCTGCTCATGTCAGTGCATGTTTTACGACCCGAAACACACAGCCAGGGCAACTAAGGAGTGGCTCCGTAAGAAGCATCTCAAGGTCCTGACGTGGTCTAGCCAGTCTCCAGACCTGAACCCAACAGAAAATCTTTGAATGGAGCTGAAAGTCTGTATTGCCTAGTGACAGCTCTGAAACCTGAAGGATCTGTGTGGAGGAGTGGGAGTGTACAGTTGAAGAGTACCTATGATAAAAATGACATATTTCTACATGCTTTGTAAGCGGATAAACCTGCAAAATATATTATACAAATATATTATATATATATTTATCTAATATATATTAATAAATGGGATGAAAGCTAAAGAATGTACTGGATGTTAGCTTGCACATTGTGCCCAAGAGCAAGATATATTTAAAGTTCATGTCATTTTAACTAGAAACAGTGCTTCTAACCTCACTCAAGTTTGCAACATTGTTTTCAAATGTTTGTTGGGTTTCAGGAAATGCCAAATAATTCAAGTATGCAGGTAACGACAGAACTTGCGGCCATAGTTACACTCTACATGGAAATCACCATACATTGGCTCACTTAGTAACTCTGTATTTTAAGATAGGTCAAGAGAAAGTGTTTTGACATCAAAAAATGATAAACTTCATCTCAACGATGTTCGTGTAAATAGCGGAATGGAGCCTTATAAGTAAAATTCAAGTTGTTTACTTTCCACTTGGATCACATGCTTAGCTTATAAACCTGCCAAACCGTCAGAAATGCTAACCATCTCACTTTGTACAAGTGAAAAATCAAAGTCTAAGGGCGTGACTCAATGCATGCTTGAACATGTTGCGATGGAAATGCTTTCATCAATATACTGTTTGTTGTGTGTGTGTAGATTAATTTAGAGAAGCTCCTGACAGATCTGAAGGTGAAAAGCATCACTCCTGTCTCGCTGTCTCTGATGCACACATACAGTGGTGAAGCCGACCCGCAGGAGATCAGCCTTAAACCCATGGAAATCAGGACTTACCGCCTGCAGCTGAGCTGAGCTGCAGTCACATCGGCTCACGTACTCGAGAGCCGTAAGGTTGTTGGCTTCAGCCGAGGACTCGTCAAATGATTGTCAATACAAACCTTAAGCTTCACAGCAAAGTGCAATATGAAATCTCCAAGAATTCCCAACCAGCGCTCTCAGGTTATTTGAACATAACGTGACACTTCTTATGTGATTCACTGTGCTGAGAGTTGACGTTTTTCCACTCGGAAACGTTTTTCAAAACGTTGCTGCAGTGGGGATGGTGCAAGGAACATTTCTCTTGTCTTCTGTTGATGAAGAGAAAAGCTTCTGTTTGATCAGAGGGCTTGTGCCCTGTTCAATTTATCCTCACAATTCCCAATTTAATAGAGAAAATTGACTGCATTCTTACCTGATTTTTTTTTTTTTTTTTTTTTTTTTCCATTTAATTTAATTTAATTTAATTTTATTTTATTTTTCCATCCCAAAGTTTTCACTCTGAATTGTGCCTTAGTCTCACAAGGTGGTGTCTTTCTTAATGGATTTGAACATAATTTTTATCATTCACTGTTTATTATAACATAGAAAACACTTTTGGCAGACAGTTTTAATTTTACTGTCTTTAAACAACCGCATATCTTCACGATCAAACACATTGCAGGTCATAATATGGCATTGGGTCGTATTTTTCTTGATAATTTCTAGCAATGCAAACGACTGCAAGTTACATTTGTTTATTTAATGCGACTTGAAATGTAGATGATAAAGCCTCAGATGTTGGGTTTCGTCTTTCTTAAGTGATTTTTGTCATTATCTGTTTTTTCTAAATATATTGTTAGTATATATTGGCCTTTTTTTTTTTTTTCTTTAATTTGTCCATTTGATTCAGTCTGAAGGATTAAAAATAGGTTCAGTAGCAACATAAATTGACCAAAGGTGGGTGGGTGGGTGTCTTGTATTAAAGAATGTGTAATGAAGATTTAATTCCATTGTTCCCAGAGATGATAATTATCAGAGAATATTTTTTTTATTTAATATATTAGGCTCTATGAATATAAACATGCATATATAATATAAATTCTCGCAAAGTTGGAAGGGGTGCTTGATCGTAAAATGGTGTCATTATTATGTATTATAATCTTCATGTGACTGTGTTGAAGTTTATAAATGGAAAAAGCTAGATTTATTATACAATCAAACTATGCAAATGTAAAAAAATTTGTCTTATGCAACAATGATCTATTTTTTTAGACCTTAAATCACAGACTTCCTGTAGTCAGAAATTGCCTGGCAGTAATTCTCCAATTTCACCTGGCAAAGTTCTTGAAACTCTTTCTGATCTGTAGATTTGCCACTCATTATGATATATGATATGAATGTTTTTCACAAATGCATTTTCCTTCATTCTGTGATGTTTGTTTTTGAAGGAAGTCCATTTTCTGTCTTTTTTGGGGTGTTTTGTTTCAGGCCGGCAATAAGAGTTGGCCGCTTGTCTTAAAGGTGAAGGATGATCATTTGTTGACTTGCTACTGTGATTTTTTTTTTTCCGTAGAATGTTAATTGAGTCGATTCCGCATGTTTTTCGACTGGCGTGTCGTTCTGTTGGTCAGTCAGAAGTGCTGTGATCACTGTATTCCAACTAGCTGCTTATTTCACACTTTTATGACCAAATTGGTCTGTGACTGTAGTGAATCAGGATAATAAAAGCAGGCCAATGCTTTCCGACCCTGTCCGAATATTCCTCTATTTTGGTGACTATCTGAAAAGTATGCATCTTTGTACCAGTGTTGCCAATTACAATTTTAGCCAACGAATGTCTGTCTATCTGTCTGTCATTTGAAATGAATGTTACAGAAAAAAAATAACAATTTTTCAGTCATTTATTTGTTTCAGTTTTATGTTTTTGTTTCATGTTAACTCGTAAGGTTTCGTGTTCTTTTTGACCTTTTCCATGCGTTTCTTCATTGTCTTCTCCTCGTCCTCTTGCTTTATTTTTTCCAGCACTGTCCTTTCAATCTCTTCATCTTTTTCCAACATTATTTTCAATTCCTTTTGCCGCTAAATATTTTGGAAAGTGTAAGAATAGATTAATAGCAATTCTCTGCACATATTTCTCAAACTCTCCACATTAGAGCTCCATTAACAAACAATTACTGTACCTCTAAATATCTAAATTCTAATATAAATTTAGTTAAGAACACTTAGAGCTCTGACCGGCTGATGGATTACTTCGCTGAATCAAAGGGAATGCAATACTCACTTGATCTTCCACAACTTTAATCAGATCAATATCAGTCCTGGTTCTCAGGTCCAGATGAGAAACTCCACGTTTGCCCTGACTGTTCAAATTTGCCACATATTTGAAATGAAAAAGATGAAATGAAGTACTATAGAGGTACCTTGACTCAGTGATTGTATTAGATGTGCTATTTTTATACATAACACGGTACTGAAACATTTAATGGTCATATGAGTTTTTCATTGTAATAATATTATAGAGAGAGCAGAGTGGCCAATGGCTGGTATAATGATACATAATACAATTTAATGGAGGCAAATGAGATAAAAGCTTGCTGTTGGCAAGATTTTTTATGTTTTTGAAGTAAGTCTCTTGCTTACCAAGGGTGAATTTATTTGAACAAAATTACAGTAAAAAAGTAATGCCGTGAAATATCACGGCAATTTAAAAGTGTCACATAATCTTCCAGAAATCATTCTAATATGAACGATATGCTGCTCAAAACACATGTCTTATCATTATCAATGTCGAAAACAATTTTTTCAGGATTCTCTGATGAATAAAAAGCTCTAAAGAACACCGTTAACAATTTTCCTGTATTTTTACAGTACAGTACTGGCAGCACGGTTGCCAGCAAGTTACTGTATTTTCATATACATTAAACGTAATGTAATTTAGTTTACAGTACACAGTGCTGTAATTCTACAAAACAGTATTTTACTGTATTTTTACAGCATTTTCTAATTTTAGTCTGCTTCTGCTGTAATTAATAATACAGTATTGTACTGTATTATAAAAATACAGTATTGTACTGTTGCTTTTTACAGTAATGTGCTGCTAAATCTACAGCGACATTTAACAGTGAACTTTTGTAACATTGTATTTACGGTCACGTTTGCAGAGTCTAGTATGGAGCCCCCAAGGGGACATGGTGATGGGGGGAAAAAAAAATCAATGCTTCAATGCAATTCAATAAGTCAATGCTGTTTTTTTATTTTTATTTTTTAAGAGGCTCCATAGTTTAGTGCATCTATGTTGAATAAAAATATTAATGTCTTTCAACAACAAAAATCTTTCTGATCCCAAACTTTTGAACGGTAAGTTTAGGGTCCAATTCTCTATAATTGGAACAGGTTTCTTATTAGCATGCATATTACTAGGATATTGCTATGCAAAAAAAAAAATAAAAGTTTGTGTAACAGATGCAATTTTTAGAAGAAAAGCCATTAACCTTGGTGTCTTGTGAGCATCTTTAGTAATAGTCTGATTTGGTTCAGGGCATCTTTCTCCAGCTCTGGCTGTGAAAACTGCCTCTTTCCAGGGTTTGGTGGGGTTTTTTCTGTGTCGGTGATTTGCAGAATGAGTAGTGAGCTGAACTGGAGGGCAGATCCGGAGAAGAGTGTGTGCCAGTCGCCCAGTGATCCGCTTAGCCTGTGCACATACACACACATCAACCGTGTGTGAACTTCTCATCCTCTCTCTGTGGTTCTCCTGGAGCCTTTTATCACCCTGGAAAGGAGATAATAACAGAGAGAAACTGCAGGTTCTATTGATCATGTAAAGGTTTGAATTAAGATTCCGTTCTTGACTCGTCTGTTTTCATCATGTCAGAGTTTAATGCAGCATCGCACCGGATGAATGTTTAAAGCCCACGGTGTGCTTAGCATTTTGTTTATGTTCAGATGTACTTTGCTTTCTGATGCCTCATGAACTCTCTAGTATCATGTCATCTCAGTGCTGGGCACAATATAATTCTTAAAATTTGGACTGAATGTACAAAACATAACTGCTTTCTTTTGTTTGTTTGTAGAAAGCACTGATCTGACAAACACAATTAAAGGTGTAATATGTAAAGTTTTTATATTAAAATATCCAAAAACCACTTCCACAGTGTTATATATTTCGTTCAGCTGTGTACTTACATTATCCTACATGTTTCTAAGAATTTGTAAATTCAGAGAAAATCACAATTTTCCGTCCCTCTCTTGTCACTTGCGCCTGTCAATGACGTAATATCTGCGTTATCCCTGGTTTCCGCTTGTGCTGCACTGTAACCATGGCAACAGACACGGACAGCAGCGTAACGGCTTGTGGCAAACTGCTGTTGTTTCGTTCAAACATTATAGACCATGGCAAGCAAACTTTGGGACATAAGGAGAAATAAAATGAGGATTAATATCGGCGTGGCGTTTCCGAGATGGCGAGAGCTTTGCGCCGAACTTTGACTTGAGAGAGCCGCGCTCTTGCTCTTACCTCTATTAGACAAGATAAGCAAATGTAGGCTACATAAGACTAATCAATGATATATAGCTCATCATTATCAGTGTGATAATCTAATGTTGATCTGTCTTACTGTCAAGTCTCATACAGACAACAAACTAATACTAAACATTACAACTTTCAACACACTCAAATACAGTTTAGTATGATAGTGTAACGTTAGACCAAGTGAAACCGCGCTGCGTTACCTCACAGTTTTAATTCGTCAAATAAACTGACCTGTATGAGTAGTATTTCAGCACTGAGTAGTTCGGTAGAAGGAAATATCCTTGTTTCTTTATATACCCCGGGACTCGCGTGTGCCACTGATTTCTGTCTCCCATGATCAATCGCGTCCGCGGTTTTCGGCCACGTCCAGCTTCATCCCACAGTCATGCTAAAAACATGCATTCACTCATCCATAAACATTATTTCCCCATAAATATTAATAGATCCATCGGCATGACGACAAGTTCCATGATTACATGTTCACTGCGTCATCAATCTACGCTTTTGTTATTGTTTTGAATTGTTTAGCGACCCTTAGTGGACAATAAAAAAAAAAACGACATAGTGCACCTTTAAATTGGTGCATTAAATCTGTGCAGAATTACACTGGAGTAACAACCTTAATATTGAAGACTCCAGACAATGAACTCAACTGAACAGACTGTTTATATACACAGACCAAACAATGGGAACTAAACTAGATACAGATGAACACAATAGTTGGAAAGAAAGAGCTGGAACAAAGAAAACAGGAAAAACTAAAAGTCCATAAAACAGAGCATGACCATGACAGAACATCCCCCTCCTGGAAGGAGGAACCAGAGGGAAGGACCCAAGTGGCGTCAGAGGGGTGTAGGGCGAAGGTTAGGTTCCTTAAGTCAGAAGCAGAGCCAGAGCAAAGATTGACCAAAGTGAAACCAGAGGGATGAAGGAGCCCAGCAGAGCATGAGGGATGACAGACCACGGTAGAGGCAAGAGAGTGTGGAGCCAAGGTGGAGCCGATGGGTCAAAGGACCGAGGTGGAGTCTGGGGCTCGGAGGCTCCAAGTGGAGCTGAGGAATCCACAGACCAAGGTGGAGCTGACAACCAGGAAGCCCAAGTCGAATTACAATTGGATGCCAGCTCACGTACCACAAGACTCCACAAGAGGCTCGGACTCCAGGACGAAATTGGCCTCTGGCTCCGAGTTTGCAGTGGGCTCTGGATGATGGTCTGTTGTAGGGCTGCAACAACTAATCGATAAAATCGATAATAATAAAAAGTCATCGATTAGTCGAATCTGCCCGTAAAACTTCCGCCGATCGCGTCAAATCACTGAACAACGCATTAAAAATAGTGGAGGAAACAGAGTGAGCTGCTGCGGGAAAAGCACATGACCATCACCCAGACGGAACACGGTAGGGAGGGAGACAATTAATATTTAGCGCAAAAATATTCATTTTGCTGAAATATATGTTGTTGAAAGCCACAGCTGCCCTAAACTAACTGTACTGGTGAATACCAAAATCATTTTTTAAGTTTCTGTAATAGTTAATCCACCAGTAACCTCCTAGTCGCAGTAGTATTTCTAATGCTAAAATATAATTATTGTTGTCATGCATTGTCGAATGTGCTGTTTTTCAAGAAAGGCAGAAAAAAGAATAAAGCACTTTATAGTTGTCGTTTTCTTCAGATGCCCAATTGCAGTCGATAGTGGAAAAGTGCAGAAAAACAATGCCAGCAAGAATTCAAGCTGTTATCCAAGCCAAAGGAGGCCATATAAAATATTACGTTTTTTGGACATTATGTGAATAATGACACTTTTTGATAGATCCCTAAAATATTTGTGTTCTGTCTTTTCTGTGACAGGTAGTCAAAGAAATTAAGCACTGTATGTTTTCATAGCATTCAACTGGAATGTTTGTTTGAAGGACATGGGTAGGACAAGGGCAACTCAAGAAGTCGGCCAACTAATCGATTATCAAAAGCAGCACCTCTAAAAACATGCATTACTGTCCAGCTCCTGTGTCAGCATCACATGCATGCGTCATGTGTGTACAGCGTCGGCCAATACTGAGCGGGCGTTCCGACGTAAAAACGGAAGTCTACACTGCGTTCACCATGTCAACTGGGAATGGCAACAGTTGAAACTGTAAAATATAGTCGTTATTTTTGTTTTGTTTTTGTGCACAAAAAGTCGCTTCATAACATTTAGGTTGAACCACTGTAGTCACATGGACTATTTTGAGGATGTCTTCAATACCTTTCTGGACCTGAAAAGGTGCAATGACGTTGCTCCCTAAGTGTGGTTCAGATACCCTTGGATTTCATCAAAAATATCTTAATTCGATGAACCATTAATAATAAACACTGCAATATTCTTTAAAAAATAAAAATTGCCCATTTTGATTTCATGATGACTTTAATTCCAAACAAAAAACATTAACCCCTGATTTCACAGACCAGGCTTAAGTTAGTCCTAGGCTAAAATACACGTTTGAGCAATTGAACTGAGGCCTAATCTTGGCTTAGTCTAAGCCCTGTCTGTGAAACCAGGCCTAAGTGCTTATGCTCCCTAAATAACGTCGCCCATGGTGCTAACGGACAGTCTGTCTACATGCATTATTTAGAGAAATAAAGAATGCATTTTACATTTAAAACAAGCTACTGTTGTTATCGTAATATAATTAGGACAAATCAATAAGCGTATTTTGTCTAAAAATCTCTGAACGAGGTTTTGTTTAAAATAAGGAGTCTCATTGGACCTCTTTTTAGAGCTACTGCATAGAAGAAACATTAAATAAACAAGAAAACATAGACTACATTACATTTTGAGTTATTCAGATTTAAAAGAACAACTGTTAGTTTTTGTTTTATTTATTATTTATACACCTATATCCGTAGATTCATACATATAAGTACAGTGTAAAAACATTGTTATTTACAAAACAAGTGTGTTGTATCAAAAGACTAATTTAAATGGTACTACATAGTAGTTATTGAGTTTACACAGATGGACTGAGACAGGAAGCTGTTAGTCAACATCTGGTGAACCTGACCCAGCCAATATCAGTGCTGTCTTTGGCTAGATCCATGACAAGAACTGGGCTGGCTTTGACAGAGAGCATAGCAACTATTTTCCAACGTGTCATTTGAAACAAAAGCAAAAAATCTTTATTTAGATATATTTTAACGTCCTCCCGTTTCACAACAGACCAATTAAATCATGATGTCCTCAGAAGACATGCAATTAAAATATGAAGTAAAAAAAAAAAAAAAAAGTTTGTTTCTTGTGGGCCAAACACATACAATATAATGACATGAAAAAAAAAAATTTGGGGCTTTGTAATATATCTTATAATATTTTTAGTCCAGGATCTTAAACTATTCATGGAGAAGAATCTTGCAGGCAAGAGCAGATCAATTGGCAGCATTATTACCTTAAATTTCATGCCTTCTCGTTTCTAAACTGTATGACACAATTGGAGGTTAGAAATTTTTAAAAAAAATCCTGCATTATGTATCCTGCCATGTTTTATTGCCTAATTCTCTTTTGTACGATTTAGTTCACCCCAAAATTGTAATTGTTATCACTCACCCTCATGTTGTTCCAAACCCAAAAGACCTTCATTCATCTTCATAACACAAATGAAGATATTTTTGACGAAATCCGAGAGCTCGCTAACCCCTCCAAAGACAGCGATTTAATTACCGCTTTCAAGGCCCAGAAAGGTAGTAGCAATCCACGTGACGTCCCAGTGGTTCAACATTAATTTTATGAATACTTTTTGTGCACCAAAACGAAACAAAAACAATGACTTTATTCAACAGTTTCTTCTGTCATTCTCCTATGCTGTTTACTTTGTAAACTCAGTGTGATGCTGATGCAGGAACCGGCCAATAATGAGTTGCAGTTCTGACGATTATCTGGATTATCTGTGGAACTCCAGGGCCTTTATTTTTGAGAATTAAAAGAGCGAACTCCAATGGAAGAGTTTTGGGAGACCAGGGCTACAAGAATAACTACTGTGCCATTATAGTAATAATAACTAATACACATACTGTACCATTTTATGAGCTCAAATAAAATACAATTAATTAGAATATTTGATTAGAAGTAAAAAAAACTGATTAAAATATGTTTTTATTCATTTATTTTTTACATAAAGAGTTCTAATTCCTATTATTAATCATCTCAGTGCATATAAAAATTAAGATGAAGTAGAAACCGTAATAAGCCATAAAGGTTCATTTATACTTTATTTCGGGCGGTAACTAAAATCTGATTCATACCTGAGCGTGGATGGAATAAAGATATGGTGTGTCCACACTCCAGTCAGACTCAGTGCGTCAACAAATTGTTGACATTTCAGTTTTGATGTGACCGATGAATGCTCTATACAGACAACTACTGGAAGATGCTAGGGGAGAGTCGGGTAAGATGAGCCACACCCTGTATTTTAAATGTAGAAATGACCCATATACAACATCTAGCTGTCTGTGACTGAAAGGAACACATGAGAAGTATGCATAAGAGTAAAGTAATTTAAATAAGCAGCATGCTCCCTGACAGAGTGAGCTGGCTTCCGGATTCGGCCTGAGAACATTGGAGCTGGTGAGAGGATTGGCAAAGGGAAAGACCCGTCTAAAGTTCCCCATCTGCGAGCCCTATGACTGCAGTGTCCCAAGTCATGAGGTGAGGTCGCCTGGTTACCCGACGAGAGGCCAGGAGGAAGCGGAGTCTTCAAGAGCTGACTGTGCATGCTCCACTCCCAAGCAAATGGCACACACAATTTGGTGTGATACAGTGATAACATGGAGGTGCACAATTTCGAAATGTGCCTGGACTCTCTCTTTTTTTTGTAGTTTCTTCACAGATTTACAGCACACACAAACAAACAGCTTCCTGAAGACAATGAATCTTGCGACGTGTTCTCTATGTGCCCCTTATATAGTCTGTCGGCGTGCCTATTGATGTCTCCTGACCGTCGTCGTCAAACAAGATTGGGATTCAGCACAGCTGCTTCAGACACCAGTTCACAAAGAGCGTTCCCATTGCATCAACTTATCGATGCAGTGTTAAAACGAATAGGGTTATTTTTATGGAAAATAAAGCGTTGAGTTACTTTTGCCCATGTTCACATTTAGTCTAGAACTACAATATTCATATTTACAAATTGCCTCTACACTGTAGCATCTGGATCAGACACGCCCAAATTAATCATCGTATTCAATGAATAATCCAGCAAACTCAACTCTCTCTCTAAATGTCTGTGAATCATCCCCGGAAACCGCAGCAAATGCCAGAGACTCTGATTACGAGACACAGAAAGACTGATAAGGTTTACGATCAGAAAGAATTTGCAGAGACTTGGGACTTTGACTTAATTCTTGTTGAGGAGGACAAATAAACCCTTTTAACCCTATATATTCTACAGTTTATATAAACACTTGAGAAATGTATAAACATGTATCCGATTTTTCACTTTCATGATTTTCCTTTTATAGGGTTTGGCCTATGCATTAATTCTCTCTTTTGAACTACTTTGTATTAATGTTTCAGAGTTTGGTTAACTAAAATCACATGGGTATCATGTTTGGCATCGATGGACTCCAACATTCATTTTCCATTTGGTGATTAATGTTACATGTTGCTAACTTTGTGACACATTAGTATTATAAGAATCTAGAAGGTTCTTCTCTCTAACATCCAATCCAACATCTCATGGTAATATCCTGCTAGAACGCGGAAGAGCGTAAATTTTCCTTTCGAAAACTTGAGTATCTTTGGCCCACTGACCCAGGGAAAGGCCAGTACCCGAGATTAAAAGCTAGCGCACAGTCTCCTCTCTCTCTTGCCTGCTCCGACCAACACTGCATCTGCCTGTTGTCCTGCCAGGCCTCGTGTGTGTTTGTTACAGGCATGAAAACGGGTCAGGGGTGAAAAAGGTGAGAAGGATATTACTCCTCTAGGGGGATCCAGGGGCAAGCTCCCCCGGAAGAAAAATTGAAATATTCCATATTTTAAAGCATCAATCTGATGCATTTTGAGATGCTTTTTTGCCAACCTGGGGAGAGCTGGAGAAACTTAACTTCAGCCATGAGTCAAAAATTATTATTATTAAGTATAAGTATAAGTATTATGCAAGCCATTTCATGGCAGCCCGTCACTGGGTCTAACATTTACAGTATATGAGGCACAATGTGGAAGGGGCGCCACAAATGGCTTAATGCACAACCCCCACAAGAGATGTAACTGAACTCTTCCATCATGATTGACAGCCAATACAATGTTATGTAATTCAGATTAATACATTCTCATAATCACTAAGCCATAGCGATTTCAAATTTATTAAGATTTATTGTTCAGCATTACTTGAGCATTTTATCATTTGCATGGCTTGTTGATGTCTTCCTCTTATCTGAGGAAACATAAATGACGGAGTATTTTAAGATAATCCATGCGATCCGTGTGATCATCGAATCCAGAGGATTAAGTTAACTCAAAACAATATTTCACCTTTCCCCATCGAACCCAGGCCGTTCACCTTCAGGAGTCAGAAGTACCGCGATCACTGTCGCCTACTGTTCGTCGGTCAAAAGGCGCGAGTGGAAGGGGGATCGAGCGGGAATCTTTATTGGTGTGGATTTTCAGTCTCTTTTTAATGATAGGCTTTACGCATCTGTCAATCATCCCTCACTTGCTATTTGGGGGAAGAACCTAGTTCGCAGTTCACTGAATCTCGCGCTCCCTTCTGGCACGCGCACCTGTTCGCAATTCACTGAATCGCAGTTCACTGGATATGAATACCCCCCCCCCCCCCCCCCCCCCCCAAAAAAAAAAGTTTTGTCATCGAATCTACACAATTCACGTAGGTCACCTATTTTGGTTTCAAAACGGCGAATTTCGCCGAAAGGTGAGGGATTTTCATGCCTGTTGTTAGTTTAGTTATGTTTTTGTGATTTAGTTAATAAAACTTGTGCAAATACATATTTGGTTCTGACTCTCTGTCTGCTGATAAATTGTTACTTAAATGATCGATCTGGTTACACGCTCTTACAAGCACTGTAAATGCTAAGAAAGAATTATTTCTCTGTGGCCATGAAAAATACCTTTCCTTAGAATTAATTAATAATCAATACTGAGTGTTCACAGAATGAACTGATTGATTGTAATTTTAATGTAGCTGCATCAAGTTAATCTGATTCAAATGTTCAAAATGAATCATAATGAGTTATGAATTATTATTAATATTTCCCCTTTGAGCTAATTTGTTACAACACCTACTTCTGATTTCTCTCAACACGGGGAGATTTTTTCAGTCGATAAAAGTCAATAAAACTCAGATATTTTGTTGTAAATTAAAGTTACTTGAAAAAAGTAATCCGATTATGTAATTCACATTACTTAATGCATTACCTCAACATTGCTAGTAAATAATGTTTGCTGACTTCAGAAACATAAATCCTTCTTAAGTAGAAGGAATTTATTCTAAACAAGAAAAGCCTGGTGAAAAGACATACGAGTTAATAAGAGTAATTGACAGGCTAGTTTAAGCAAATAAGGACATTTGTTTGTTTTTTTCTTCAGTTGTAAGTAGTGTGTTAATATTTCTACATTTACTCTGTAGCAGCAGGAAGCTGGTGTACCTCAATGATTCTCACAGCATTGATTATGCGGAGGTCTGTGTCCTGGTTCAGATGTTTCTGAAGTGTTAACCAGGCAGTGTTCCTCAGACTCTGCGGAAGTGTGATCGTCCGGCTGATCTGTGCCAAACCCTGAACCACACTGTACCGCAACCTCCATTTATCTTCATGTGCTACAAACACAGATATCTGTTTTAGTTGTCTTTATAATAGACAGTATAGTAGCCCAACTTCTAGCCCCAAAAAGTATTTTGACATTGATTTTTTGCAAATGATTTTAGTGGATGTATGAAGTCAGTTCTCCTCAAGTTATCAAAGGTGTCCTGCAGTGCAAATGGGGGACAGCTGGAGTTTTACCATCAGATTTTGTTCCCCCAATGGATCATAGACATTGAGGTCCTAATATTTATCAAACTCTGGCTGATTTGTTCATACCAATAGGCCAGTGGGCAGCACACTGACAAATAGTACCCAAGTGCTTTGAGAAACCCAAGTTCAATTCCTTGCTCATGTACTTTTTGTGATCCCATCCTCCTCCTGTCTTTTCCACTTAGCTTCCCTGACTATATACTGTCCTATCACAAAGGCAAAAAAAGCTTCATCCACACACAGAATAGAATCAGCATCTTTTAAGCCACTACAGAAACATCTCTCATCATGGGGGAACAGATTCTGACAGATGGATGTGGGAACGGATTCTGACAGCTGGATTTTTGTCATCGGATTCTGTTCCCCCCATGGATCATGCAGAATTAGGTCCTAATATTTATCAAACTCTGGCTGTTTTGTTCATGCCAGTAGGCCAGTGGGTAGCAAACTGACATATAGTACCCCAATGCTTTGAGACCTCAAGTTCAAGTCCCGGCTCATGTACTTTTCCTGATCCCATTCTCCTTTGTCTCTTTCACTTCGCTTCATGTCTACAGTCTGTCCCATCAGAATAAAAGGCAAAAAATGCCCCCCCCCCCTTTTTAAAACTGATTAAGCTTCTGGTTAAGCTTCATCCTCACACAGAACAGAATCAGCATATTTTAAGCCACTACAGAAACATCTCTCATCATGGGGGAACAGATTCTGACAGCTGGATGGGGGAATGGATTCTGACAGCTGGATTTTTGCCATCGGATTCTGTTCCCCCCATGGATAATGCAGAATAAGATCCTAATATTTATCAAACTCTGGCTGGTTTGTTCATGCCAACATGCCAGTGGGCAGCACATCGACATATAGTATCCAAGTTCTTTGAGAGACCCAAGTTCAAGTCCCGGCTTATGTACTTTTCCAAATCCCATCCTCCTCTGTCACTTCAACTTTGCTTCCTGTCTACATACTGTCCTATCAAAATAAAATGCCTTTAAAAAAAAAAAAAAAAACTGATGCTGGTTAAGCTTCATTCACACTCAGAACAGATTCAGCATCTTTTAAGCCACTAGTGAATCATCTCTCATCATGGGGATGGGGGAACGGATTCTGATAGCTGGATTTTTGTCATCGGATTCTGTTCCCCCCATGGATAATATAAAATCCTAATATTTATCAAACTCTGGCTGGTTTGTTCATGCCAACATGCCAGTGGGCAGCACATCGACATATAGTATCCAAGTTCTTTGAGAGACCCAAGTTCAAGTCCCGGCTTATGTACTTTTCCTCCTCTGTCACTTCAACTTTGCTTCCTGTCTACATACTGTCCTATCAAAATAAAATGCCTTTAAAAAAAAAAAAAAAAAAAAAAAACTGATGCTGGTTAAGCTTCATTCACACTCAGAACAGATTCAGCATCTTTTAAGCCACTAGTGAATCATCTCTCATCATGGGGATGGGGGGACAGATTCTGACAGCTGGATGGGGGAACGGATTCTGATAGCTGGATTTTTGCCATCAGATTCAGTTCCCCCCCATGGATCATAGACAATGAGGTCCTAATATTTATCAAACTCTGGCCGTTTTTTTTTTTTTTTTGTGATACTACGTTTTGAAAGCCACTATACATAAACTTCATCACATAGACTTTTATTATATAATTGCCCACTACCTCTAGTTGTGAGTATGATTCTGTAGACTTTGGCTGCCTCTGAAAGCTGAAAGCTGACTTGTTGCCTCGCCTCCTTATCAGCCAATGACTTTGCAGGCAGTATTTGCGCATGAAGGTACCTCACCAAACTGGTTTCAAACCTCTGAGGTAGCGTAACAGTTTAATGATATTCAACGAAATAGAGAGAGCTTTGGTGATAACTATACAATTATTTAATTACTACAATTGTAATTTTTCGCTAGAAATTACATAAAAAGTGGAAAATGTTGGTCAAAAATCTACATTTACACACAAACTGACAATTAGACGGCATCTTTTATTTTTTTAACTAAGCTTTTATGCAATGGAAGGATACATCTATGCAAAAATCGATCAGATGAAGCTATCTTAGAAGACAGGAAGTGAAACTAACGGATGGATTTGGACGTGCCTTGATGCCTTCCGACCTTGGAATGCAGCCTCCGAAAGCAGCATTTTAAAGCTTTCGGACACAACCATTAAGCATATTTCTTTCTAAAGAACTTACATTGTTTTAGCAAAGTAACAAGTCCTCCAGAACGTCTGCACGGAGAAGAGTTTGACTGCCCAATGAGGGCTGTTTTCTTCATTTCAGCATTGTAGCTGTTCTGGCAAATGTCAGTTAAAATGGAGCAGTATATGTGCTCCAACTGCCACGGCCAGGATGCTTTTTGTGATGTAATTTCCTGCATAAACAAAATACAAATAAATAAATAAATAAATAAAGACCTATTCAGAACCATTTTGAGTATGACACAAAGATCAGAGTTCTGTTCTGTTATTCTCATTCTTCAAATTTGTTACCAGAATCAACGACGCTGTTTTTAAGTTCAATCTAATAGTTTATTCAAAACTACATTAAAATTCAATTCATAAATACATCTATACGTGTATAATCTTTGAAGATGAGAATGTTTTTAATTTCTGTTTCTAATTTCACTGCATATTAATATTTGAAAGTCTTGTTCAAATATTATTTGTATAACTTTATCTCTGACACTCTTGTCAGTGACCCACCATCTTGTTGTTCTGAAGCCATATTACTTTCTGATTATCACTGTTGTTTGAATCAGTCCTTAAATGGTTAGTTCACCCAAAAAATGTTGTCATTTATTACCCACCCTCATGTTGTTCTACATCCGTAAGACCTTGATTCATCTTCGGAAAACAAATTAAGATATTGTTGATAAAATCCGATGGCTAAGTGAGCCTTCTATTGCCAGCAGGACAATTAACACTTTAAATGCCCGGAAAGCTTCTAAAGCATATTTAAATCAGTTCATGTGACTACAGTGGTTCAACCTTAATCTTAAAAAGCGACGAGAATAATTTTTGTGTGCCAAAAAACCAATATCTAGAGATGGGCTAGTGTTTCAAAACACTGCTTCATGAAGCTTCGAAGCTTTACTAATCTTTTGGTTTCGAATCAGTGCGGTTCGTATCAAACTGCCAAAGTCGTGTGAACTATTGAAATTTCGAATCACTTATGACATAACGAAGCCTCGTTTACTGAAATCACGTGAGTTTGGCACTCCGAACTGCTGATTTGAAAAGATTCGTCAACGATTCAGTGTTTTTAAATCGGCCATCACTAGATATTGTTGATATTTCGGGGGTTTTTTGGTGCACAAAAAGTATTCTCATTGCTTTATAATATTAAGGCTGAACCACTATAGTCACATGAGCTGTTTTAAATATGTTTTTAGTAGCCTTCTGGGCATTGAAAGTGCTAATAGTCTTGCTGGCAGTAGAAGCCTCACTGAGCCATCAGATTTCATCGAAAATATCTTAATTTGTGTTCCAAAGATGAACGAAGGTCTTACGGGTGTATGTTGGAGTTTTGGTTCCTTGCCGCTGTTGCCTTTGGCTTGCTTAAGTTGGGGACACTTGCTTGATATTCAGCAGTGTTTTTGATATGCCTGCATTGGCGTCGTTGTATGCGAACTGAGCTGAGCCGGACGATTACGTCACTGTTTTCTGCAGTGCTGATATACATACATTAACTAGACTAATAACTGCTGATCTTTGCAATGGAATGAATGAATAATATATAGAATAAGCTGCACAATGACCCCATTTTCTTATTAATGTAAAGCTGCTTTGCCACAATTTGCATTGTAAAAAGCACTATATAAATAAAGATGACTTGACTTGACTTGACTAGAGCGACATGAGGGTGAGTAATTAATGACATCATTTTCATTTTTGGGTGAACCAACCCTTTAAAGTCATTAAATGTTTCTGTCATCCCTCAGCTTTCTTATCCACCTGAGTACTTTCTTGTGTTTGGACCATGTGAAGGTTCATAAGGGTCTGAAGGCACAGCATGCTAGTTTTGGCAGCCTCTCCCAGAATCATCAGTCCTAACCCACAGTCGACCCTGAGAACAGAGGAGGTAAAAAAGATGCTACTCTGGGATTTTAACAGTTCCGGCTATAAGCTGCTTACATAACATAGAAACCTGTGGAATGTATCTCACATACACACTTCACGCACCAATTGTCTTGTTGAAGTTTATCTCTCAGCAACATAAGCTGTTTGATCACTTGAGAGAGCTGAGTGTCATTGTATTGCACACAGTGATAGCTGAGAAGGCACTGCCTTAAGACCTGGTTAACACCACGCTTCTGTGCTTCTACAGAGAACTGTCAATCAAATAGAGTTTTCAATAGAGTGAATTGTTAAGCATTCCTTTTCTGACATAATTGACCTAGCCTTCAAACCTGCACTGAAGTGTCCTTGGTAAGTTTGAGACCACACAGAACCTCTCCGACGCGCAGCATGAAGTGAACAGAAAATAACATGCTCGGGAACTCTTGGTAATGTGTTTCGCACTTCAACAGCCCTGTCAAAAAGATAAAACTTTATATGCATTCCTCTGATTCTTGCGACATTTGACAAAACATGTCCCAAAATTCTACCTGCCATTAGTTCTGACAATAGCAACATTTAAACTTTGGAATCACATGTCCTCAGTCCATAACTCAATACCCCATTTAAAGATATATAAATATATCATATATAACAATTATGGAATCACATTTTTGCCACCTAAGAAAAAACCATGCTTTGTTAAATCAAAATTATGACATACTAAATTTGAATTATAAGAAAATGTCACATGAAAAGTGATGATGAATGATTTTTTAATATCACAGTTTCAACTTTAATAATTTCATAATTTTATGTCAATTTCTGACAATGAATTTTTATTTCAGAATTATGGCTTAGAATCTGATTTAATCTTTTATGTCTTTAATATGATATACTAAAGCGTGATTTTTTTTTCTATGTGGTGGAAATGTTTAAGGTACAGGAAGCGATTTCTGAGAAACGCTGTTGAAATTTGGTCAGACCGAGCACTACAAAGCACTTGTAGCCAATCTGTAGTAGGGAGTCAAGTCAAGTCAAGTCAAGTCACCTTTACTTATATAGCGCTTTTTACAGTGCAAATTGTGTCTAAGCAGCTTTACAGTAATAATTGGCAAATAATTTTTGGCTGCACAGCAGCTCCTAAAGAAAATGGCGTCATTGTCCAGTTTATTCTATATATTTGTTTTGATTTTTATTTAGTACTTTCCTGAACAAGACAAAATGACTGAATTTATATAAAAAATTGTCAACTTAACTTACCTGTCCTGTCATGACCTGATGATCCACGACTGTTTTCATGTTTTGTGATCGTTGTTTGTGAGTCATTTTATAATTCACTCGTCACTGCAACCTTTTCTCACAATTATGAGTTTGCATTTCTGACTTCTTTTTCTCAGGATTGCAAGATTTTCACAATTGCAAGTTATAAAGCCAGAATTGGGAGATCCAAACTTGCAATACTGACTCTTTTTCTTGCAATTTTGAATTTAGTATGTGAGTTTATATCTCATCAATCTTACTTTTCTCAATATTACGAGTTTATATCTCATAATTCTGACTTTATAACTCACAATTGCAACTTTATATCATGCAATTCTGAGACAAAAGTCAGAATTGTGAGATAAAAACGTGCAATGACCTTTTTTGTGTTTGTTCCACATTTATTAGTATTCCAAAGTATTTAGATTAAGTTACTAAACTTGAGTAATGTAACGAAATACGTTACAAATGACTTTTTAAAGCATGTAATTTGTAATCTGTAGTGAAATACATTTGAAAAGTAACCTACCCAGCCCTGCCCAGCATGTATGTAAAAAGTTACCTGAGAGATAGAAAGAAAGACAAAGACAAAGAGAGAGAGAGAAAGACAGAGAGTACCCGAGTAGGAGAGCAGAGAGTCAAACGAGACAGCAAGAATGCAGAGCATAAAAAGAAGAGACAAAACAATAGTTGCAATCTTCTTTTATCTCTTCCCTGACCATGTGACTGAAACCCAAATGTGAGACATTCAAACTGACCAATCAGAAGTAAAACTTCCCCCACTGTACTGAAGGTGTGACAATTCATAGACCCCCGATGCACAGGCATCTTGGCCTACAGGCCTTGATCACTATCAGCTCCTTTGTGTCTTCCAAACGGCCCTTGCAGCATGAGAGAGGGGACTGAAACAGCAAAGCCAATGCCTTTGTTCATTTTTAAAATATCTTTGGATATTTTCAGTCTCACAAGGGTCACGAGGACCCACGTTAATATCAGAAAAGCTTTCCAGTGCTCCTAAGCGAGAGGGTATGTTTGTCTGGAGTCATTTGAAATATCAACAGTGCTTCTCAGAAATCACTCACTGCATAACATATACCACATATACCAACAACATTAAACGTAACATTTATTAGCTACTTTTCAAGAACAATCCAAAATAATTCCATGGTACACAGCACTTCGAAATCTGGGTTCCACTTTATTTTAAGGTGTCTTTGTTACACTGTAATTATACATTTAAGTACTGAGTAATATTAAGTAACTACATGTACTTACTATAGGGTTAGGATTAGGGTTTGGTTTGGTTTAGGGTTAGTTGCATGTAATTATACATAATTTATAGTTATTACTATAGTAACTGCATGTAACATATGTAACAATGACACTGTAAAATAAAGTGTTACCGAAATCTGTGATATAACCAGTTTTTTGTTTTTCTGTAATGATTAAATTGAGACAATCTCAAACCTTTTAAGCTGTGAAGATAGACTCTGCTTAGCGGATGTCCATTTAAATGACCAGTGAGTTGAAAGATGAACAGCCTCAGAGAGACCAAATAACCAAGCTGTAAAACAAAAACTGTCAGCAGAACTATATATGAAAAAACACATATCTAAATAAAGACTTACATATGGGAAATTCTGTAAATACTACAATAAAGCAGGAAAATCCACACATTTTTGTAAGAGAATACATTTTTGTTTATTTTTTAAAATACACCTGTACTAAAGAGTACAAAAATGCATTCTAAGCATGGAACTTTGTATAAAAACATTACAGAATGACCCATGTTTAGAGATATAATACAATACGTCACGACTTTCACTTTCATATTTATTGTACTGTAGCATACAGTTGTGTTCAAAATTATTCAACCCCCACTGATATTGATTGTTTTGGCCGGTTTGACATTGATTTTGATCATTCAGTCATCCTGCTTACAATTAAATCAAAGAGGCACGTGTAGGTCAGACAAATATAACATAACATTTATAATGAAATAACCACAAATGTCTTTTCTCTGCTCACATCATTATCAGTTTTATTCAACCCCCAAGTGACATTCAATCTTAATACTTAGTACAACATCCTTTTACAGTTATAACAGCTTTTAAACGTGAAGCATAGCTTGACACAAGTGTCTTGCAGCGAGCTACGGGTATCTTCGCCCATTCATCATGGGCAAAAGCCTCCAGTTCAGTCACATTCTTAGGCTTGCGCACTGCAACTGCTTTCTTAAGTCCCACCAGAGGTTCTCAATCGGATTTAAGTCTGGTGACTGCGATGGCCATTTCAAAATGTTCCAGCCTTTAATCTGCAACCATGCTCTAGTGGACTTGGAGGTATGCTTGGGATCATTGTCCTGTTGAAAGGTCCAACGTCTCCCAAGCCTCAGGTTTGTGACGGACTGCATCACATTGTCCTCCAATATCTCCTGGTACTGAAGAGAATTCATGGTACCTTGCACACGCTGAAGCTTCCCAGTACCTGCAGAAGCAAAACAGCCCCAAAGCATGATTGACCCCCCGCCATGCTTCACAGTAGGCAAGGTGTTCTTTTCTTCATAGGCCTTGTTCTTCTTCCTCCAAACATAGCGTTGATCCATGGGCCCAAACAGTTCTAATTTTGTTTCATCAGTCCACAGAACACTATCCCAAAACTTCTGTGGTTTGTCCACATGACTTTTGGCATACTGCAGTCGACTCTTCTTATTCTTTGGAGACAGCAAGGGGGTGCGCCTGGGAGTTCTGGCATGGAGGCCTTCATTACGCAGGGTGCGCCGTATTGTCTGAGCAGAAACTTCAGTACCTACATCTGACAAATCTTTTCTCAGTTCCTCAGCAGTCACACGGGGACTTTTCTCCACTCTACGCTTCAGGTAGCGCACAGCAGTCGAAGTCAGCATCTTCTTTCTGCCACGACCAGGTAGCGTTTCAACAGTGCCCTTTGCCTTGAATTTGCGAATGATGCTTCCTATGGCGTCTCTTGGTATGTTTAACATCTTTGCAATCTTCTTATAGCCATTGCCCTTCCTGTGAAGAGTAATCACCTCTTCTCTTGTCTTCCTGGACCATTCTCTTGACTTCACCATGTTTGTAACCACACCAGTAAATGTCTAGAAGGAGCTGAGTATCACAGTCATTTTAAAGCTGCCTAATTGGTGCTTATTAGGCTTTATTGCTGCTCCCTGACATCCACAGGTGCTTTCAATACCTGATTGAAAACACTTCAATGGACCTCTGTTCTTCAGAGTGGTAGTCTTTAAGGGGTTGAATAATTGTGTCAATGAAGAATTCACAAAAGAAACATTTACTACTGTATTACAAAACCAATTGATGTCATTTTAGTTGCATATGCTTCTTTAAGAAGTCCTTGTAGGATTTCATTCTGAATTCAATTACAAATGTACTCTAAATTCTCTAAAACCATTTACAGCATTGGGGGGTTGAATAATTTTGAACACAACTGTATACCTGCAGCATCTTCATTGTATAAGAACTTGGAGTGTCCAACAGCGTCGTGTCGGAGCACAGGAAACACTGGATTGACTCTGCCAGGTGCAACAGCACAGGGATCTGATCTGCATGAATGGGTGCATGGTCCAATGACAGGACCAAGACATCCAGTGAATCTGAAAAAAATTATGTTTTTTCATAAACAAAATGAACGAAAAAGTAACAAGGTAATGTTATGTTTTGGAAATGTATCATACTACACTCCTCAACAAAATCTTAAGACCGGGGGAATTATTCGTATTTCGCACTGCTGGATAGTAACCAGGTTGTAAGTACTTCTTCGAAATGCCAAAAGAAGAAACAGGAGCAATAGACAAAAAATAGAGAGCAGGAAATTTATTGAAAACTGCATTTAAACTGAAGCGGCTGTTCATCAGCTGATCAAAGCTTTAAGACCATAGCCTTAAAAAGATACAATCTGCGCAAAAATATGGCTTTCCTGACATTATTCTTCAGGCAGTGACACTGATGGTAAAGGAAAAAAGGGTTTCCGTCTTTGAGTGTGTTGAGCTGCACAAGCAAGGGCTCTCGCAATGCGCCAACGTTGCTGAGACTGGACGCAGTAAGACCGTCATTTTACATTTCTTAAAGATTCTGAGGGTTATGGGACAAAAATGTCCGGTGGTAGACCCCCCAAAAAACTCACCTGCACTGAGCCGCAGGCTGTCCGTGAAGAGACAGGCCGATCCTCGACCCAAATTAAGGCCCTTACTGATGCTGACTGCAGCCCAATAACCGTAAGACAGAGAGAAGGGCTTAAAGAAGTCTTCAAAGGCCACGTCTCCTTCCACTCCACAAACTTGCCCATTTGGAATTTGCAAGGGAGCGCCAAACATGGGACATTGAAAAGTGGAAAAAAGTTTTATTCTCTAACAAGAAAAAATTGAATCTAGAAGGTCCTGATGGCTTTCAACATCTCTGGCATGACAAGGAGATCCCATTGGAGATGTTTTCTGTGCAGCACAATGGAGGAGGCTCCATCATGATTTGGAGTGCTTTTTCCTTCAATGGAAAAATGGAGCTTCAGGTTGTGCAGGGCCGTCATATGGTGGCTGGCTTATGTGGACATGTTGCATCGGGCATCCCTCTTGACTGAGGGCCCTCGTCTGTGCGGTAATGACTGGGTCTTTCAACAGGACAACGCTGCAGTTCACAATGCCCGCCTGATGAAGGACTTCTTCCAGGAGACTAATGTCACTCTTTTGGAACATCCTGCGTGTTCCCCTGATCTAAATCCCATTTGGGGGATGGATGGCAAGGGAAGTTTACACAAAAAAAACCCATCAGTTTCAGTCCGTGGATGCCGTCGTGAAGCCATCTTCACCCCATGGAGCAACGTTCCCACCAGCCTCTTGGAAACAGTCGCATCAAGCATGCTGAAACGAGTGTTTGAAGTGATCAACAAGAACGGTGGGGCTTCTCACAAATTAGTCCTTTTTTTGACACTTTTAGTTGTGTTGTGGTTTTTTTTTGGGGGGGCTATGGTCTTAAACTTTTGATCAGCTGATGAACAGCCTGTTTAGTTTAAAGGCAGTTTTCAATAAATTGCCTGCTCTCTATTTTGTGTCTATTGCTCCTGTTTCTTCTTTTGAAGTTTTGAAGCAGTACTTACACCCAGGTTCCCATGCAGCAGTGAGAAATGCCAATACTTGTAATATTTCCTCCGCTCTCAGGAGTGTATGTACCATAATAATGTACCATAGTAATCTTTGAAGTACTTTGTAGAGTAACCAGGGCTGGGTAGGTTACTTTTAAAATGTATTTCACTACAGATTACAAAATACATGCTTTAAAAAGTCATTTGTAACGTATTTCGTTACATTACTCAAGTTTAGTAACTTAATCTAAATACTTTAGAATACTTTGGAATGCTAATAAGTGTGAAACAAACACAAAAAAGGTCATTGAGAGTTTTTATCTCACAATTCTGACTTTTTCCCTCAGAATTGCATGATATAAAGTTGCAATTGTGAGTTATAAAGTCAGAATTATGAGATATAAACTGACAATATTGAGAAAAGTCAGAATTATGAGATATAAACTCACATACCAAATTCACAATTGCAAGAAAAAAGTCAGTATTGCAAGTTTATATCTCCCAATTCTGACTTTATAACTTGCGATTGTGAGTTTAAATCTCGCAATTCTGAGAAAAAGAAGTCAGAATTGTGAAATGCAAACTCACAATTGTGAGGAGAAAAAACAAAGTGTGAGAAAAAGATGCAGTGACGAGTGAATTATACAATGACTCACAAACAACAAAACAGTGGAAAACATGAAACTTAACTCCTCTTTTTCAGACTTTCAGAGTCAGAGAATCACCAATCGCTGTTTAAATGACATTAAAACTCAAAGTAATCACTTTGGTAATCTAAAACACTTTTCAGATGTAACTGTAATCTGATTACCACCCATTTAAAATGTAACTGTCATGAAATACAGTTACTCAAATTTTGTATTTTAAATACGTAACTAAGTTAACTTGTATTTCGTTACTCCCCAAACCTGAGTGTAACCATGGTATGAGAATATTATAATTTTCCAGTCTTCGCATGACATAGCATTAACATCTAACAATACATCACTCTGAAGTCAACAAATGGTTCTTACTATGAATTCTGTAACAGATTTTTACATGATTCTTTTGTGAAAGAAAGTAGAAACTGTTCGTCGTTGACACACCATTTCTAACTTCTCCATTGCAAAAGCTCAGAGAGAGAAGCTGCGTCCAGGCCCCGGGGAGATCAACATGTTTGCCTTCACCAACAGATGTGAATCCAGCACGACGCTGTGGACAAAATGAGAATCACTGCAGTTGAATCGAGTGCTTTCATCCAAAGAGGTTTGTCTCCACCTTGTGGCTGGAGAGAATAATGCTCCAATTTCATTACAACCAGTCAAGCGCTCTTTTAACAGGTTCTGAATGAATTTAGAACAATTTAGACCATTTAAACTGGGTGAGCAATGAAGGAAACATGCGTAATACCTGGCATCGACAAAGAAACACATCTGCGAGATTTTCATATCTTTCCTGGTGCTTTGAGCCTTGTGCCTGATTGTATTTATCAATGAAGTCTTCTGTTGCTTGAAAGGGGTTTCTGTAAAATAGGAAAATGTCATAGTCAGTGTCAATTTAATAATAATAATAAATAAATTATTGAATGTGCAGATAGTTCATTTGGCGTACGCAGCAAAATAATACATAATTTGTGACTTTGTTTAGATACCTTCTGACACTGGTGGTATTCCTTGCAGTTTCAGTTTCTTCGGCCCTTTTTCTGAAGCGTTTTTTGAAATCCTCTTGTTGAGACTGAGAAACTATTCCTAAATAATGTTTGGTAGGAATTTTGACTATAGGCATACTGATGCGTTCAGCACAGTCTCGCGCAATGCAAAAAGTCCACACTGTATGTGGCAGTGACGTCCCTCTTCATGGTGTTGCTATGGCTACCTTGTCAACAACATTTTGCATAACTTACTGAAATTGAATATATATATACTAACTTTGTACGAGCTGAAGTCATTGCGGTGCAATAAAAAAAAAATCCGTATCCTATCCTATCCATTACTTGAATGCTTCGGCAAATAAATAAATATTAGACAATGCATCAAATGATATTTATGAAATAAAAAGTCGAATTTTGTTCACAAATTTTTTTTTCGACTTTTTGTGTCAACTAGATTTTTATCTAAAATTTTTTGATTTGTAACGTGTAGCGCCGCTGGTGTAGTGGTATCATGCAAGATTCCCATTCTTGCGACCCGGGTTCGATTCCCGGGCGGCGCACTTGTTTTTATATGTGAATCTCAACATTTCACTGAATTTAACTTATGCTCCTACCATTATGCTCTTCTAAACAATGCGAATACTGCAAATACACTTGTGTTTAATGTACACTGATGTGAGCAGACGCATTTTTAAAGCTTGCTCTTTGTGCGCTCTGTAGTTCCTCCGCGCATGCGCTCATGCGTTTCCGGTCCGGTTCCTCCGCCATCTTATGTCGCCTTTCCATTGTTCATGACTGGAGTCAGCCGAGGCGGCATTTCACATTTACTCCCATTATAACAGGTTTGGCAGAGAACAGAGAGGGTACCAACACTGGAAAGAGCAAGACACCGGCGGAACTCGAGAAAATCTCAAAATCTGCACAAGAGGAGTTTCTCTCAGGGTTCGTGGTCTTAATTCGATCGGGAAAATATGATGGACGACGAGCAGCCCAAGACCCTGTAAGTACACTGCTATTGTACGCCAACACGTTAGACAGACAACTTCACATCACATTACATTATTTATGCCGTAGCTTTTTAAAAAGTCCTTTCCGTTTTGTCTTTTCGGTTGAGTCGTTGCTAGCTCATAGCAGTCTTCAGTGTAATGCCGAGGGAAATACAACCACAAAGCAGACGTGTACATTATGTGTCCCAAACAAAAGCTCTGATTGCTGGGGGAAAAAAACAGGATTCACTTCATATTTGGCGCTCAAGACCGTCGGGCACAGGACAGTCGTGTGATTTCAAAGCATTTCGTACATCATGTGCTCGTTATTGAGTTAATTTAGATCATTGCAGTAGGCCTGTTGAGGCCACAGCAGGGCCGCTCTCACACACTGCCGTCTGTGTTTGAGTGTGTGAAGTTGCCTTGTACTTACTCAAAGCTCATTGTCGTTACGGAATTGCTAGACAAAGAACCCGTCTAGTGTATTCGTTGACGTGTTTGTGAAGCTTTAACGTTATTTCTGTAAATGCAGCATACTTATACAATTGACACGCAGCAAGTGTGTACTACGTACGGATTTTACGTGTAAAAGCTGAATATATTTTGGTCATATCTGGCTTTTCGTTCGAGAGCTTTTGTTGCTGGTTCTGCGCTCGTGCGTGATGTTTTGCCATCTCTTTGTTTCAAACCTGTATACACGATAATTGCCGTGTGACTGATGAGGCTTTTTTAAGGTTAAGTAACGGCCCGTGGGTCCTCACGTCTGCCTAATTCCTTTGTAATGTAGATTAGTTGGATCATTGTAACTCAGCGACTCGAGGATGGCACAGATTACCCTCATGGACCGCTGTGATTAAATTGATCAGGTCACTCATTTTCATCCCTTATCCCTCTTTTTTTTTTCCCTAGGTATGTTGGAAATCTGTCTCGAGATGTGACAGAGGCCCTTATTATGCAGCTCTTTGGTCAGATTGGACCTTGTAAGAGCTGTAAAATGATTGTGGATGTGAGTATGTCTTTTGCTTATACGGCATTTATATAGATAGATGGATATTTTCAATGTATATGTTTAGCATTGAATTTATTATTTCTTGCACCAGTAACTTGGTTTTTCATAGGTGTGAATCTTCACTTGCCTCATGGTTCGATTATGATTCAGAGGGTAACGATTCGATTATAAAACTATTCTCGATGCACCTTTCTCCAATTCATTAATTATTACTATATAATTGACCACAATGTAGTGTTCTGTTGTTATTGTTTTTAAAAATAATAACGAAGAGGCAAATAAACAGTAGAATAAATGCAACGTAAAAATGTTAAATTTTCATTTGACATCTTTTTAACGGAAGCATTCAAGTAAGAAACACAGAAATTGAATGATCAAATGTATAAATAACCACTATATTGTTTTGTTAATTACTAATTCATTATTACTTAAAGCTACAAAAGCTATTCAGTCGAGATCAATGAATGATTCCCTCTTTTTTGTTGTTGTTTGATCAACATTGACACAGAAGCAGGTTTATTATATTAAGACTTCATACGTGGATGTAATACTGCTTGCATTCACTTTGGACATAACCGATTGTTTACGCGAGTACTCGCCGAGACATGGTTTGAAATAACTCTATCACACCGTTCAAGCGCAGTACATCACTTAAGAATCGTTCACATCAGCATCTTAATGCTTCTAATCAAGATCTTATTACACAGCTCTAAAATATATATATATTTTACTCGTATATAAATGTATATATGATTTAATGGGTCTTTTATCTGCTACTTGTTTTTAAAACTAAATGTGCCATGAAAAATTTTGAAGACTTTCATTGCATAAGTTGTTATAGTCTAATCGCACTCGTTTCCCTTCAGACGGCAGGTAACGATCCATACTGCTTTGTGGAGTTCTTCGAGCATAGGCACGCAGCGGCCTCACTCGCAGCCATGAATGGGCGTAAAATAATGGGTAAGGTAAGCTATCGTATCTACAGGGTGAGTTGGGCTGGGACGGGAGGGTGGATTAGTTCAGATGTTCTGCAAAATTTGTGAAGTAGAATTCACCACTTGATTCAGAGGTCAACATTAGCCTGTATACTGGATGTGCAATGTGAACAGAGAGGGAGATTTTGACATGTTTTTCACTTTTTTTTGTTTGCTTTTTTTGTTTCAGGCCATATAAATCTCATTATTGTTATACTCAGATTTGGCAAAATTCTGAAAAAAAAAAAAAAAAATTCTTAAAACATCACCCACATTCTCTCATAGTCATGTCACCTCAATAGCTTTTTAATTTGATCCTTAAAGATGTTTTGCCATATACACCATTGTTCAAAAGTTTAGGGTTGGTAAGATTTTTATGGTTTTCGATAGAAGTGTCTTATTCTTACCAAAAAAAACCCCCGTCATTTTTAAATATTATAATTTAAACCATTTCAATACATTTGAATTTTTTCAGCATCGTTACTCCAGTCTTAAGTGTCACATGATCCTTCAGAAATCATTCTACTATGCTGATTTGGTGCCTGAGAAACATTCCTCATCAATGTTGAAATCAGTCGTGCTGCTTAATGTTTTTGTGGTGACATCCAATTTTTTCAGTATTCTTTTGAATAGAAAGTTCCGAAAAACTATATTTATCTTACATAGCAATCATAGCAACGTTTCAGTCTTTAGTGTCACTGACTGACAGTGGAATGCATCCTTGCTGAAAAGTATTAATTTCTTCCAAAAACTTTTGACCAGTAGTGTATATTCAATATGATCTCTTCAAATATCTAGAATTTGAATCCACAAGTCTATTTCCACAATACATTAGAGGCAAATTAAGCATCTTATGCCTATTCAGTACAAAATATTTTATCCTCAACAGGTAATGAAGGACCATTTGAGGAGTAATACAAGTTGGTAATTACGCTTGTTTTTGTAAGTCCCTTGTTGATATTCAAATAAGTTCTCACTTGGACAGTGAAGTGAATTGAGTATCGTCAGGTCTCCCTCCTCTCTGCTGTACATTCAGACCTCCATTGTGTTAAGGAGAGTGATTTAATGCCAGATAAGTAGAGAGCAGTGACTTGAACATGTCTTTATCATTTCTAACCTTTCTTTCAATCTTTTCCCCCCTATACCCCTCTCTTAGGAGGTAAAGGTCAACTGGGCTACATCCCCAAGCAGCCAGAAAAAAGACACAAGCAGTGAGTTGCTTTCCATCTCCTTTAAGGCCAGATATCATCTGATTAATAGACCTGGCCCATGCATAGATCTGTCACTATTTATTCCTACTGACTATCTGAATTATTACAAATGAGGTGTCAATCAAAGGAACTGTTGTCTGGTTCTCTTTAGATCACTTCCACGTCTTTGTTGGAGATCTCAGTCCAGAAATCACAACTGATGATATCAGAGCTGCCTTTGCACCCTTTGGGAGGATATCGTGAGTGACATGATGCATTTTGAATAAAGAAAATCCCTTTTTCCACCCCTAATGAATTCAACTACTTTGAGTCGTTGCATTTGTTTAAACAATTGTACACAAATAAAGCCAGTAACATTTGAGGTCATGTAAATGCCTTTAACTGTTTCACCTTTTTACCTAGAAATATATACGGATCATATATGAGGTCATATGCAGATAACGCAGGTTTTTGCCTGGATTTATTACTCTGTTGTGCCATCTGATTTTTTATTTTTTTTGCTTTGTTAAATAGTGTTGTAGTTAGTCTCATGGAAATGTTTTTTGACACTGTCAGTTTTATTTTTTATGTAACATTTAATATGGTTTTCTTTTATATTGAGCAGTTTTTGAATTGCCAGCAGTGTTTTGTTTGCACGGTATAACATTTGATGACTTTTCCCTCAGTGATGTTTAAAAATCCTTTAATCTCAAATATTGTCTTTTTTTCATCCCCTGTTAAAATGGCACACTGACATTTATACTGTCTCTCTGTTCTCAACACTTTCAACTTTTGCTATGTTTTCAGAGATGCACGTGTTGTGAAAGACATGGCGACGGGGAAGTCAAAAGGCTATGGTTTTGTTTCATTCTTCAATAAATGGGTGAGTCACCTTCCCAACATCAGGAAATGCAGGTTTTTGATTAAGCAGAACTAGGGTGTGGAACATCTGCATTTGAATGCAAATCCCAGAAACTTCTGTTGTGCTGATATTCTTGTCGCACTGGATTTTGGCAGGATGCAGAGAATGCCATTCAGCAGATGGGAGGTCAGTGGTTGGGTGGCAGACAGATCAGGACGAACTGGGCTACAAGAAAACCCCCAGCGCCTAAAGCCACCTATGAAAGTGAGTATTCGTATTCATTTGCAGACATCGCCACTCCTTTTTTATCAGGAGAAAATGGCACCGTGAAACCCCTACCTCATGCAAAAAATACGGGAAAAATCTCGTTCTCACCATAAACGAGGCAGCTCACATGGCATTAAATCGTAAATATGCAAAGTCATCCACAGTTGAATCTAGTATAGCTCTAAAATGGCATGCCAAAACATGTTACTCCGTGTTTAACATTAATGATGGGACTTGCAAGAACGTGTTTATTATGTCAGTCCTGGTGCAGTGCCTTGGTACAAGTGTATAATGGATGCCTAGAGCAAAATGGGCCTTTTCTTTAAATGAAAACAAAGTTTAATGAGTTTTTATTGGTGTATGAAATCGAAACTGAAATATCTGAAATGGTTCCAATGCTCATTTTCTGCAGTATCGATACACCGTTCTCTCCGAAGGCAAATAGACACGCACCCGTGTCCTCTCACCATCTTGTCTCATTCGCTCTGTTGCGTTGTTGTTGTGTTGTGCATAATTTTAGTCATTCCCTCAGGTTTCATGCTCGCACCTAAAACATACGCACCATTGATCTCCAAATTGACTTCTGTTTGACTGTCAAATACATAAAAAATGTTTGGTAACACTTTACAATAAGGTTCCTTAGTTAAACATTAGTTAATGTATTAACTAACCATGAGCAACACATTTGTTACTGTAGTTACTAATATTTATTAATGTTGGTTAATGAAAATCTGTTAGTTCACGGTGCAATAAATAATGTTAACAATATTTTAAAAATGTATTAGTAAATGTTAAAATTAACAGAATAATAAATGCTGTATTAGTGGAGTTCATTATTAGTTTGGTAACACTTTACAATAAAGTTCATTAGTTACAACGTTTTCCAGAATGCCCATCTTGCCAAGGATTCGGGTTAATATAGTCAGTTTTGGAATGTGAATAGCTGAGAGAAAATGCTAGTTGTGTAACAGTATATTGGCTTTGTGCATAAGCTCTTAAAGTGACAGCAGCCTAATAAACCTGCTGCTGTCAGTCATGTTAAGAACAAAAGCCAAAGAGAGAGGCTCACTGCTCTTGACAACTTTTGTAACTTTAATTGTAGGCATTGAATAGCTTTCATTGTTAAAATTTAGTATGATTTTACATTCGATTACTTTAATTTACCTGAATACTACTGTTAGACTCGCCTGAAAAAGCCGTGTTTATTGCATTTCTCTTTATTCTGTTGTATTGATTTGTGCTATCATTTGCAGTTTATATCCTTGTTTTGTAGGGATGCACCGAAATGAAATTCTTGGCCGAAGCTGAAGCCGAATAATAATGAAATGCTTGGCCGAATACCGAATGTGGTGTTTCGCATTTTTTCCATTTATTTTGCCAATTTTTTCACCATTACAATAATTAAATAGTAAAAATTAGCTTTTTACTATTTTGTGTTGCTTTTCAGAGAAATAAATAAAATCACAAAAATATAATTTCAAAATATTTAACACTGAACATTTTTTTAACATTCCAGCAGATATTATACAAACAAAGTACAATATAACTTAAAATGAATAAATTAGTAAAATAAAAATAAATAAAAATGATTTGGCCATCTTTGAAGCCTATGTTCTTCTTGAATAGCCTATAACTGACTGCTGAAAGAATGTAACTCTGTATGTCTACAACAACAAATGTGCATTGAATAGTGCAAAAAAATGTGGATGAACCCACAACAAATAAATAACTGTCCTAGACATAAGCCTACTTCACATATCGCGCCTAATAAAGCGTGTAAAGCGCGGCCGCGTCGCTTCCTCCTTCTTTCGCAAGCGTTCGGGAGCTCGCGCTTCTGTGGCGTCTGTCGTTGCTATGCAACCATGAACTGTGGATTCTGACGATGAGAAAGTTTCAGCAAGGGATAAATTGATTTTTAGCCCTTGCTTTAGCTTTACTACTAGATATATTTATGTAAATGAGATATAACAACCCCCCTGTACAGCTATGATCAGCTGTTCGGCTGAGATTTCCATGTTTTGTTACGGAAAGGTCGAAGATGATCGGTTGGTTCTTGTCACATGACCTGCGGTGCGCTTGCGGCATTCTGAAAAGCTGAGATGCGCCCGGAAAAAAAACAAGCGCGCCGCACCGCATGCGCGTCCCTTCCGTTTACATAGGATATAAAGAATATGCGCGCGGAAAAGACGCGATATGTGAACGTTAAAATATCATTAAAAACTTTAATCATTTAAAAATTTATTCGGCCTTTTTACTTATTCTACTTTTACTTATAATTTCGGTTGCCGAACATTCGGTGCACCCCTATTGTTTTGGTAATTCCATTCAAATAAAGCCTCCCTGTACTGTGTGTAAGCTACTGCAACAAAATTACCCAAATTATCCAAAAATTTAGATAACAAATGATCTGTTTGACCATGATATCGAATATGTTGGAAATTACTGTATTGTGACAACACTATGAACTTGACCTATGAAGCTTAATCAGCATTTCTTCAATCAATTTCACAGCAAACACCAAGCACTTGTCGTTTGACGAGGTGGTGAACCAGTCCAGCCCCAGCAACTGCACAGTCTATTGTGGTGGAGTCACTACAGGCCTTACAGGTGAGTGTTTGTGCAGTCTGTGTAGCCCTTTTGAATTCAAGCTCATTCTAATAGAAAATTTTTGTAATGTGCTCCTTCTTCTCTTTTTGCTTAAGAACAACTGATGAGACAGACTTTTTCCCCTTTTGGCCAAATAATGGAAATTCGAGTGTTCCCAGACAAAGGCTACTCATTCGTGAGGTATGTTATTCAAGTGAAATGTGGGAGTTATACGTCCTGATGGCACAGGCTGATGTAACGCTCTTCTTTTCTGTAGGTTCAACTCTCATGAAAGTGCTGCTCATGCGATAGTGTCTGTTAATGGCACATCCCTAGAAGGTCACCTAGTGAAATGTTACTGGGGTAAAGAGACTACAGACATGGTGAGCCCCATGCAGCAGGTGCAGGTACCCCAGGTGAGCAGTATTTCTTTTTTTTTTTTCTTTTTTTATCCCCCATTTTGAAGAAGTTTTAGAAATGTTTCAGTAAAATATAAAAAAATGGTAGAGTGATGTAGTACAAAGTCGTGGCCTAGTGGTGAGGGAGTTGGGCTTGTAATCTGAAGGTTGCAGGTTCGATTCCCACGCCGGCAGGAATTGAAAGTGGGGATTGTGAATGAACAGCACTCTCGCCATCTTTGATACCACGACTAAAGTGTCCTTGAGCAAGACACCTGACCCCTAATTGCTCCCCTTGGATAAAAGCGTCTGCTAAATGATGAAAAATGAAAAATAGTACAAGTAAATCTTGGGCACATGATTCATGTTCTGTGTTTTTCTGATCTTAAAGCAGAACAAAGTTGGTTTCGCCGCACAGCCATACGGCCAGTGGGGACAGTGGTACGGCAACGCACAACAAATTAGTCAGTATGTCCCTAACGGCTGGCAGGTACCTACTTACGGCGTGTACGGACAGGCCTGGAACCAACAGGGCTTCAAGTAAGTGTACAGTTATTCAAGCCTCCATTTTGCTAAATTTTAAACCAGTCTAAGTGACTGGTTTAATTAAAAATAAGAGAAAACTGGTGAAAAGGTAGATTTTTTTGTAATTTAACATGCTGTTCTCAAGGTAAAAATTTTAAATCATTATGAAAAAAAATTTACTCGGTGAAATAAACATGTAAAATAGTTTAATTGGAGCAATTTCTGTATTGTATTATTCACAAAAAATGTAAAAATGTCAACGTTTCCACAAAGAAATGAATGCTGTAGATCACATTCATTAACTGTCGATACAGAGCGGTTATTACTGCCAGGACCCCATTTTGAAAATCTCTCGCGTAAAGCTTATGCTGCTCATTTGCTGAAGTAAATGTTGCAATGTTGAGTCCCAAGCAGCCTGCTGAATATAATTGCTCTCTTCTTCCACCAACTTAACAGCTACTTGTCTTGTAGTCACTTACAGGCTGGCGCCGGGTGGCCTGGCGTGAGTGCCGTGAGTAATGGAGGCGTGGTGGAGCCTGCGCAGGGAGTCAACGGAACCGTGCTAGCCAACCAGTCCAGCATGGGCACTGCAGGATACCACACACACTGATGGGCCGACGTACGACTCGAACCACTCCACTGCGGCCGCAGCAGGGATCTACACATGACCCCTACCCCATTCTCAAAAACCCATCAAGATGCCTGGCCTAGGGAGGGGGGTGTGCCATTTCCCCCCCCCCTGACCCTCCCCACCCTCCACCTGTAATTTTCCTCGTTTCAGACTTTTTGAGGCAGATCTTGCTCATCGCGGGGTGTTGAGTTGCCCTACGCTGGCATTAAACCTCACATCCTGATACACAAACGTATTCAGACACATTAACACACCCACATAAATCCACAAGTCTTCGGCCTGGTGTCCGACTGACTTATTCGGAGAGGACTATGCCATTTTTAACTCGAAGTACTACAAATCAATAAAATCAACAATAACTGCAACTTTTACATTTTGCTTTTTTTTTTTTGGTTTGTTTAGAGCAATTTCAGCTGCTGATTTTGTAATATATGAAGCTTTGCCTTTTTTTTTTTTTTTTTTTTTTTTTTCTTCTTTTTTTTTTTTTTTGGACTTGCCATTTTAAAAGCAAAATTGTTTTGAGAGGAGCGATGACACCTATGAATTGTGTGAAAATGTCAACGTTTTGTTTATATAATGAATAAAATGGATGTCAACTGTTGTATTTTTTTAATTAGACATTCAATTTGTCAAACTAAACCAATTGCAGGGATGACTGCCACAATTTTTTTCCTTAAAGGCAGATGAATATTGCACAATATTAATACGTTTTCACAAGAATTTGATGTTACTCAAATTTTAGGAATTTTAAATTGTTTTGCATTCCACTTTTTTTGAGGGCTTACAAGTACAGTATACCATTCTGTATGTAAATAACCAAACTGTGTTTAACTGTTGGGACGCTATATAAAGATAATTCAGATGTTGATTATGGATGCTTGCTTGCTTGCTTTTTTTTGTAGGTAGGTGGGAGGGAGGGTGGGAGGAAAGGTGGGTGGGGAATGGGGTTTGGGCTTCATCGCATCTATTCTTCGGCATTAACGGCGCTGTTAAATGCTGGTCCATGCGGTTTAAAGGATTCTTCCAGAGAACTTTTGGAGAAGAATTTGCTGACTAGCGCTGCAACGAACATTTTGTTAGAATTGCGAATAATTCTGTGTATAAAATCGAAATGTTGACTTTTTTTTTTTTTTTTTTTAAATGAAGTATTTAGTATCAAAATGAGAACTGAATGGATCAGAATTTTGCACTGTTGCCCATTGGAGTTTTAATACACGAGACCAATTGTGTTGCCTTATTTGAGTTGATTTCATTTTAAGAAACTGATGATCATTAAACATAGGCAGTGCCTACGAATAAATTGAGACCTTGTGTTTTGAGGATTTTTTTTTTTTTAATGTTCATCTGACTATTATGTGTTCTTGCTTTGTCCCATTAAAATGCAGATGCAAACCAACATTTTTGTCTGGCCTGTTGTGTTTGAGCTGGGATGTCTTACTCTTATGTTGTGTAGGGTTACTAGTTTAAGCAAATTTGTTGCTTATGGTGGAAATGAAGAGTGAATGGCAGTTTTAATTTGATTAAATATTGAGAGAAGTCATTACCAGACAAGTAATAAAATTGTCTTTTTATTTACATGTTTAGGTATAGTTTTATTTAGTAATGTAAGATTTAATATGGAATAGCTGGGTCTTATGATATCTGAGGTAGCAAAAATAAAGGAATGTTAATTTTCATAATATTAAAGTAAAATAAAATATACATAACTACTGCAGAAAGAAAATAATCGACGAGCCAGGAACAGAATTATATATTCAAAATGTGAACGAGTTGCTACTCACTTCAGTTCCCAGTATGCTTTTGATTGGTCACTCCATGGCCAATGGGAAAGCTCGTTACAGCCGCAGCTGAGAGTCTGCATGTAAGAAGCAATGGCGACGGTTCCTGAAGCGCCGAAGTGAAATCCTCCGTGGAATCTAACCACTGAGCGCCTGGAAAGCGCCCGTGTAGAGGTTGGCCTATCTCCCATCCTCATTTACTTCATTTCATTCAATCACTGTCACACAGCTAATGTTAACCCCGATGTCATTTCAATGCTTTGTTAATGTATACTGTACTACTGTATATTTGCTGCAGCATGTCAATGACATTTTCATGCCGTTTGTGCAAATGTAATATGAAGTATTGTGGAAGAATCTGAAGGAATGTTTAATGTGTTTTGTCTTTGTGATTTAATTTTACTTTATGAAGTGCGTACTAAAACTACACAATACCTGATGCTAAGACTAATACTAAGACATACCTGATGAGGGTTAAGGTTAATCATTTAGTCAGTTTAATTTATCCTCATTTATAAGCTTAAAGAGTATATTGCCTTAGAATAGATTATCCAAATTTATTTTTTGATTACTGGTCCTACTCCACCCGCTCCGAGCGAGTCTCGAACCCGGGTCTTCCGGCATGGTAGTCGGACGCTCTAACAAGGAGGCAACACCTAGCGTTTTTTCGCTAGAGCATCTCTGGAAGACAGAGGAGTGAGGTTCACTTGCACAGCAATTACTAGTTGGCCTCCGTTACACTCACCCCCCTAAACCTCACTCCCATCCGGGTCACGGCACTAATGTAACCCCTCCATCCGAGTCCTACTCGACCCGCTCCGAGCGGGCCTCGAACCCGGGTCTTCCGGCATGGGAGTCAGAGGGATGTCTGTCGCTAGAGCATCTCTCGAGGACAGAGGAGTGAGGTTTACTCACACAGCAACTACTAGCTGGCCTCCGTTACACATGTATAATGGTTTTCTATGTACTAGGAGACTAGAAGTACTATGAAAATACCATGGTTTGATGTTAGCTAATTAGAACCATGACTATTTAAAACTATCACTCCTGGTACCAGGAGCATTTCTAGCCTTGTATTGTTGCTCAGGCCCCCAATCAAAACAATGTCCCCATGCTGTTATGTATTTTACATTGTTATGTGAATTGTCTTTACATAAAGTATTGAGTCATTCACAGGGTTGGGGAGTAACGAAATACAAGTAACTTAGTTATGTATTTAAAATACAAAATTTGAGTAACTGTATTTCATTTCAGTTACATTTTAAATGGGTGGTAATCAGATTACAGTTACATGTGAAAAGTGTTTTAGATTACCAAAGTGATTACTTTGAATTTTTATGTCATTTTTAATGTCAATGTCAGTTAAGTTTCATGTTTTTGACTGTTTTCATGTTTTGTGATTGTTGTTTGTGAGTCATTTTATAATTCACTCGCCACTGCAATTTTTTCTCACAATTAGTTTTTTTCCCTCAGTTTTGAGTTTGCATTTCACAATTCTGACTTCTTTTTCTCAGAATTGCGAGATTTAAACTCACAATTGCAAGTTATAAAGTCAGAATTTGGAGATATAAACTTGCAATACTAATTTTTACTTATACTAAAACTAACTTGCAAAACTTAAATTTTTTTTTCTTGCAATTGTGAATTAAGTATGTGAGATTATATCTCAAAATTCGGACTTTTCTCAATATTGCGAGTTTATATCTCATATTTCTGACTTTATAGCTCGCAAGTGCAACTTTATATCACACAATTCTGAGGGAAAAAGTCAGAATTGTGAGATAAAAACTTGCAATTACATTATCTGTGTTTGTTCCACACTTGTTAGTATTCCAAAGTATTCTAAAGTATTTAGATTAAGTTACTAAACTTGAGTAACGTAACGAAATATGTTACAAATTACTTTTTAAAGCATGTATTTTGTAATCTGTAGTGAAATACATTTTAAAAGTAACCTACCCAGTCCTAAATTGTGAGGGGAAAAACAATTTGTGAGAAAAGAATTATAAAATTGTTAATTAAAAAATTAAAAAATGTCTGGTCATAGTTCATCCCAAAATCAACAGAAAAATACACTCACTGGCCACTTTATTAGGTACACCTGGCCAATACAGGGTTGGACCCCCCCTTTGCCTTCATAGGTGCCTTAAGTCTTTGTGGCAGAGATTCAACAAGGTTCTGGAAACACTCCTCAGAGATTTTGGTCCATATTGACATGCATTTGCTGCAGATTTGTTTTTTTTATTTGGCTGCGGCTGGGTAGGTTACTTTTAAAATGTATTTCACTACAGATTACGAAATACATGCTTTAAAAAGTCATTTGTAACGTATTTCGCTACATTACTCAAGTTTAGTAACTTAATCTAAATACTTTAGAATACTTTGGAATACTAATAAGTGTGGCAATTGAACGTTTTTATCTCACAATTCTGACTTTTTCCCTCAGAATTGCGTGAAATAAAGTTGCAATTGTGAGTTATGAAGTCAGAATTCAAGAACTCACAATATTGAGAAAAGTCAAAAAAGTCCCCTCCAGTTCATGAAAAATAAAATTGTCCTGTATCACTCTCGTTTTCAGTGTATACGCTAACAATGGATGGTACTCTAGTAAGTTCTGGAATACCGCTGCCGACACAAACGGTGGTTTCTCCTGTCACTCAAACCTCTGGCAACTTAAGCGGGAATCCTCGGGACAAGCGGAAGACTCCTGCGTTCTTGTCCAACTTGGGAAAGGCTACCTTAAGAGGCATCCGCAAGTGCCCTCAGTGTGGTGTTTACAACGGTACCCGTGGTCTCAGCTGCAAAAACAAGGCTTGTGGAACAATCTTTAGGGATGGTGACCATGTGACGGGACGTTTGAAGAAAGGGGTGTCGGAAGTGGTTCAAGTTGTGACAGACAGCGGAGGTGGCAGAGCTGGAGGGCCACAGGTGTTCTCTGTGCGTCAGCGAGGACGTGGCTCTGAACAGCGAGGCTTTGTCGAGTTAGTCCTCACGGATACAGCCATTACTACCGCAGATGGAACCTTGCTGACCCGGGTCAACCTCGGTCGCTGTTACATGCCCTCTTGCCAGCAGAGCGAAAGCGAGTCGATGGCTGAAGGTTCCCATCAGCAAGTGTCGCAACCATCCAAAAGTCCATGTACCCATGTGAAGCAAGCAATGGAGTGTCAGACCCAAGCAACACCTCTGCCACTCAAGAGCTCTGTGCTGGAGGCCCTGGTGGCCACTTCCCAGGCCAAAGAAGAGTTGTGGAGGCTGGCTACAGAGACACCGGGACCCTTAGTTCAGAGGGTCTCCAAAGGTACCCTAATAGTAAAGTGCCAGCCAGGTGAAGCCCACCCTCTGGGACTGCTCCATTTGATGGTATCTAGTGTTAAAGAGAAGACTGAGGGTGCTGCTCCCTTTCACTGTGCATGCAACGCACCCAATGCCAAGGGGGATTTGGGGGCGAGAAGTAATGTCAAAGAACGAGAAAATTCCCATGAGCACAGTTTACCTGAACGTTGCCTGCACTTCTATGCCTGCGTTTGTGCCTTCACGAGTGATGAGAAGCTTGCCACTGAGTTTTCAGCTTTCCTCAACTACAGCATAAATGGTAAGTCAATAATTTAGCTCAATCCTGCTCTTGGAGGGCCAATCTCCTGCAAGAATTTAGCTCCAACCTGTTCCTGCATACTTGGCCTGGAAGTTTCTAGTATATCTAAAGATCTTGGGCACATATCAGCTCCCTTGCAGACAGGCCACTGATCAGGAAGTCAGCCATTTCAAGAGCTATTTCAATCGCAATATCCTTATAATGCACTGGAACGTTCACTCCCTAAAATCCTACAATACACTTAGCAGAAAATACATCACATTTTCCGAAGTGTGAAACCAATTCAATTTGGGTCTGACCTTCCTAAAGAAGGTTCGATCCCCCTGAAGGACATCAAAATAAGATGCAAGGTGCTTCCTAGAAAGTAGCCTTATAATGTACTATACTTGTAACTTAAAGTTTTACTTGTAAATATAAAGGTAGATTGCCATACTTCTGACTAATTTTTATATGGTAATTTTGGCTGCCCTTGAAACGAGGGAGTTAAATATGGCTCATTCAAAGTTGTGCATTTATTGAATGAATGGAGCAAGGACTTTCTAAAATACTTTCACTTAATGCCGTTTAACTGAATATATGATTATATATTTATATAACATTGAAATATTAACAACAACAATGAAATAATCTTCTATAGCACTTCATTCTTATTAAATAAAATAAAGTTATGTAAATCATTATGAACTAACATGATCTAACTTTTATCAAGAACATGTTCATGAAACATTAACCATGATGGACAAATATGTGGAAAAGTTATTCATTACTTCATGACAACTAATTTAGAATGTAATACATGTATACAACTTTTGTACAGAATAATACAACACCCCCAAACCCCTGAAAATCCCTGATGTCACCTGAAATAGAGCCGTCAGTGTACCAATGTCTAGTGAACCAGGGTTCTTACAGAAACCTAATCTGTGTACACGATATACTGATTAATGACCTAGGAAGCTGATTGACATGCACTCCTTGACTCGGGTGGGTGTGAGTAGGATCTGAGCTCCACCCTGCAGAATAGTGGCCCTCCAGGAGCAGGATTGGACACCCCTGAATTAGCTTGTCTGCACCCCCATCCACATAAGATATCTTCTGAAAACCCTAGTGCAGTGGTTCTGAATTCCTGTGCTGGCAACCCACCACTTTGCACGTCTCTCTTATCTAACACACCTAACCATCAGATCATCAGCTCATTAGGAGAGATTTCATGAACTGAATGAGTGTGACAAATGTGCAGGTCACCAGGACTTTCCTCTTTTCTGTCCAATGCAGGGGTGGCCTCTGGCCCTTAAGATTTCTTGTGGAATTCAGGGTTTTGTCTTGAAGGGATACAGCTACAGCTGAAAGTGAGGCAAAACCTCAGGATAAAGAACAGTAAATTAAATGTGCTGCTTATCAAATTGTGTTTTATTAACATCTACACCTACCCCAAACCCAAACCTACTCTTACACCACTGCAAATACAGTTATTAAATTAAATAAATAAATATCAAATGATGCAATATTGATGTGCGCATGCCCAGTGGCCGAAGCTGTATCCCTTCTAGTCTTTACTGGAATTCACCTCCAACCTGATAAAACTCACCTGCCTGTAGCTTTCTAGTAATTCTGACACCCTTGATTAACTTGTTCAGGTGTGATTGGGGTTGGAGCGAAACTATGTAGGAAAGTGGATCTCGAGGGTAAGAGTAACCCAGCCCTGCTCTAAGGCAGATTTAGCCAAGCACTAAGCACACCTAAATTAGCTAATCAATGATTACTTCATGATTATTTAAAAAAATTCTGCAGACTTGAAACTGAAGTCTGCAGGAAGGTAGTCTTCCAGGAGCAGGGTTGGCTATTCCTGCTCTAAGGTTGCATCCTAACCCAGGTTTCAAAAGTAACAGATTTGGAAAACTCTACATTGGAAGCAAATTGTACAGCACAAATATAGTGGGATAATTTTCGTTTTTGGATGGGGTGAACCATCCCTTTAAGTGAGATGCACAGGAGACTCGACTGTATTTCCAATAGATTTTGATGTTACTGTGATGCTCAGCTAACATGTATGTATATACATATATATATATATATATATATATATATATATATATATATATATATATATATATATATATATATATATATATATATATATATATATATATATATATGTATATGTATGTATGTATATATATATATATATATATGTGTATATGTATGTATGTATATGTATATATGTATGTATATATATGTGTGTATATATATATATATATATATATATATATATATATATATATATATATATACCTATATATGTATATGTATACACAAATATACAGTAGACATATTAGCTCTGACATTTACTTTTTAAATAAGTTTATACTTTTTATTGATACTTCTTGGTGCTGAATAAAATATATGAATAATTTCCTTGACTCATTTTTTAAATGCATTGCACCAAGCTTATCGCAGTCAATTCTGGAATTGCCTCCTCCATTAAGGATACATGCAATGCTTCTTTAGGTTTTGGCACCAATTAGCTATCTTAGAAGATACTACACTATTCCTGCCAGCATTTGTGTCTAGAGCACATCTGTGATGACTAAAAGTGGTGTCTAGTTATATAATAAGGTTTGGAACAGGTCTATATATAGTGCATTGAGTGTTTTTTGATGCATCAGAGATAACTGTCAGAATTTTTGTGTATGTCCAGGACTGCAGGAGAGGGCAGATGCCACAGCACTCTGTATATCTCAGCAGCACATTGAACCCTCCATCTCTCATCGTTCCAAGAGACTCAAATTTGTGGAGTCGTCTACGGGTAAGTTAAAGCTCATAGACAGACCCCCACAAGAAAGTGTGACCTCAAACCGGCCATCAACACCCTTACTGCACAAAAGTCTTGTCTCAGGACCACTGTTGCTAACTACTTTCAGTGGAAAGTGGCTAAAGTCTGGTTGAAAATGGCTAAATGACATTAGATGACACTGTGCACTAATTACATTTACCTTTTTTACGTTTATTCATTTGGCAGACGCTTTTATCCAAAGCGACTTACAAGGGGAATCGTACCAGCAACCTTCAGGTTGCAAGCCCAACTCCCTCACCATTAGGCCACGACTAATTAGCATATTAATGCCATTGTTACGTTTTATTGTCATTCTTCCTATAGTGTTAATAACCCTTTACACCTATTTAGGTTTCTCCTACTCTCTGTTTTCACATGCTGTGACCACAGACTTGAGTTAAAGACAATGGCTGTGCTTTGATTTTGGTTATATATATGTATAAAATGATCACTCGTAGAGAAGGCTAGACATGACAAAATATCTTGTTTAATTTTTCTCGTGCACACAGTGCATAACCTCCATCTGAGTGACAAACCACAAGAAGGATGATCCGTTTCAGTCAGTGATGATTAAGCCAAATATTTTCAAGAAGAGCTTCCCAAACTTAAGAGGGGTAAGGCCCCCCCAAAAACATTGCAAAAGCTCCACGACCCCGCCGTTAAAAAATATGTACTGACATTTATAAGTTTGTAAGAATTTCAAGGGAATTATGAGAACTATGATGTAAACAATCTTTACAAATATATTTAAATCCATAACACTAACCTTACATACTTTCAAAAAATCTAATTTTAGAACAATTGGAATATTTGAATTATTTTAATCTATTAATTTGGATTAGCTACAGCTCCCCTGCAATACCGCTTCGACCCACAGTTTGGAAAGCACTGAGATAGTGCTAGTGCAACCCCTCCACCCGGGTCCCACTCAACCCGCTACGAGTTGGCCTCGAACCCGAGTCTTCCGGCATGGGAGTCGGACGCTCCAACAAGGAGGCTAAAGTCTCCGTTACCCCAGTTTGTCCAAAATGGCGCTAGATGTTTGAGCTGCACACTTCTGGATAAAATGAGAATCACGATTTTTTTGCTTTCAAATAGAGATTACAATTCTTCCATGATTCTGAATATACAACCAAACGAAATAACATGTCCTTTACTAGAGGTTCTGACAAAATATAAATTGAATATGTTTGAATTAATTATTTAAAAAAATGGTTTTGAATGAATTCATGACTCAGTAATACAATCTTGTTTCATTACTAGATGAATCTGGTTTTTGAACGAATCTTTTGAGTGAATGGTTCAATGACAAATACATTTGTAAACAGTCACTTGTTGCCACCTAGTGGAATAATTGATACAACCGTTATTTATAAGTTATTAAATAAGTTCGTTTCAAGAGGTAGTTTGCTCTGTTTTGATCGCTGTCGTAGAAATCAGTGTTTATATACTAACTTAAAACGAATCTCAGTACTTCTGTGATCATTTGAAAACACAGAGATTACTAATGTGTGGTTCAAAACTGCTCTCTCTGGCAGCACAGCACATATTTGAATGCTGTGGTATGATTTTGTCAAAGGTTCAAAAGACGCGGGCGAATCGTTGTCATTTATAAAATAAGATTGCGTGCTCCCTTGTTTACGATTGGTCGTGCAGTATCTATATATCTATATCTATATCTATATATTTTTATATATATATATATATATATATATATATATATATATATATATATATATATATATATATATATTTATTTATATCACTCTATCACTATATATATATACAGGGAGTGCAGAATTATTAGGCAAATGAGTATTTTGACCACATCATCCTCGTTATGCATGTTGTCTTACTCCAAGCTGTATAGGCTGGAAAGCCTACTACCAATTAAGCATATTAGGTGATGTGCATCTCTGTAATGAGAAGGGGTGTGGTCTAATGACATCAACACCCTATATCAGGTGTGCATAATTATTAGGCAACTTCCTTTCCTTTGGCAAAATGGGTCAAAAGAAGGACTTGACAGGCTCAGAAAAGTCAAAAATAGTGAGATATATTGCAGAGGGATGCAGAAGTCTTAAAATAGCCAAGCTTCTGAAGCGTGATCATCGAACAATCAAGCGTTTCATTCAAAATAGTCAACAGGGTCGCAAGAAGCGTGTGGAAAAACCAAGGCGCAAAATAACTGCCCGTGAACTGAGAAAAGTCAAGCGTGCAGCTGCCAAGATGCCACTTGCCACCAGTTTGGCCATATTTCAGAGCTGCAACATCACTGGAGTGCCCAAAAGCACAAGGTGTGCAATACTCCGAGACATGGCCAAGGTAAGAAAGGCAGAAAGTCCACCACCACTGAACAAGACACACAAGCTGAAACGTCAAGACTGGGCCAAGAAATATCTCAAGACTGATTTTTCTAAGGTTTTATGGACCGATGTAATGAGAGTGAGTCTTGATGGGCCAGATGGATGGGCCCGTGGCTGGATTGGTAAAGGGCAGAGAGCTCCAGTCCGACTCAGACGCCAGCAAGGTGGAGGTGGAGTACTGGTTTGGGCTGGTATCATCAAAGATGAGCTTGTGGGGCCTTTTCGGGTTGAGGATGGAGTCAAGCTCAACTCCCAGTCCTACTGCCAGTTTCTGGAAGACACCTTCTTCAAGCAGTGGTACAGGAAGAAGTCTACATCCTTCAAGAAAAACATGATTTTCATGCAGGACAATGCTCCATCACACGCGTTCAAGTACTCCACAGCGTGGCTGGCAAGAAAGGGTATAAAAGAAGAAAATCTAATGATATGGCCTCCTTGTTCACCTGATCTGAACCCCATTGAGAACCTGTGGTCCATCATCAAATGTGCGATTTACAAGGAGGGAAAACAGTACACCTCTCTGAACAGTGTCTGGGAGGCTGTGGTTGATGGTGAACAGATCAAAACACTGACAGAATCCATGGATGGCAGGCTTTTGAGTGTCCTTGCAAAGAAAGGTGGCTATATTGGTCACTGATTTGTTTTTGTTTGGTTTTTGAATGTCAGAAATGTATATTTGTGAATGTTGAGATGTTATATTGGTTTCACTGGTAAAAATAAATAATTGAAATGGGTATAAATTAGTTTTTTGTTAAGGTGCCTAATAATTATGCACAGTAATAGTCACCTGCACACACAGATATCCCCCTAAAATAGCTAAAACTAAAAACTAAAACTTCCAAAAATATTCAGCTTTGATATTAATGAGTTTTTTGTGTTCATTGAGAACATGGTTGTTGTTCAATAATAAAATTAATCCTCAAAAATACAACTTGCCTAATAATTCTGCACTCCCTGTATTTATATGTATTGTGTTTAACTAGAATGGAAAAATGTGTTAAACCAAACAGAGTGCTACATACTTAAATAAACAACGCAAAATTCACCAACATACACATGGGAAGCTGGGAATTTTTTGAATGATGGATGTTCTAATTTTGTGGAAACCTGTTTTCTGTTCACTCAGATTCTTTGTGGGCCTGAATATGGGGCTCAAAATGAATCCTTCCTGGAGCCTATTCGTTTCCTCCCACTGAAATCTGTTGTTGATGTCTAAATTCTGCTTTTATGTTCCACAGTTACTGACCACCTCCTCTGTAATCTGTTTTCCTCTTTTATTCTTCGGCTTTCTGGATCTGTCACTGTTTCACACAGCTTCCTCTGTGTCTTGTGCGTCTGTTCTGGCTGTCAAAGACACTTCTGCTCCCACCCTAAACCAGCGCAAGCCCACTCACAGAAAACACTCCAGTTCTACTGGAATTAGGAACCCAGGTGCTTCAGATATTTTCATCTCCCCTTACACGATTTTGCTTTTCTTTTTCTTGATTTCTGTTTCTTTTCCAGAACTCTGGCTCTAATTGTTCGTTAGCACTTTTACACTTTTACTTTTTGAGAGATTTATAATCACATTACACCTTTAGGTTTGAAAATATAAATGATTTATACTTGGCTTTCGTTATCATAGTTTGTGATTTTTGATGTGTTATGTCGTCGGATGAATTAAACAGGAAGCGGCCAGCCGGTGGATGAGACACATGTGTCATTGGGTTTCCAGCAGTGGTTGGCCAGTGTTACCGAGAGGATCCATCAGACGATGCACTTCCAGTTTGATGGTAAGAGAATATTAGGCCGACTCTCTTTAAGCCTTTTTATAGCCAACAATACATTGCATGGGTCAAAATGATTGATTTTTCTTTTATGCCAAAAATCATTAGGATATTAAGTAAAGATCATGTTCCATGAAGATATTTTGTAAATTTCCTTTGTAAATATATCAAATTTATTTTTGTAAGTACTATGCGTTGTTAAGGACTTCATTTTGGAACTTTAAAAGTGTTTTTTCTCAATATTTTGATTTGTTTTTTGCACCCTCAGCCAAACATTTTCCATATTTCAATAAATTAACCCTTATGACTGGTTTTTGTGGGCCAGGGTCACACACACACACACACACACACACACACTCACACACACACACACTCACACACACTCACACACACACACACACACACTCACACACACACACACACACACAGGTTTGTTTTGCTATCAAAGTGAGGATGTTGCATTGGCATTATTTTTTTTATACTGTAAAAACTGAACATTTTATCCCTCTACACTACCCCTAAACCCTACCCATCACAGAAAACATTCTGCATTTTTCCATTTTTAATAAAACATTGTTTAGTATGTGTGACGAGCTTGGCTGATAATGAGCGTCAGCTGCGCGCTGCACCGGTCTCGTATCTCTCATGGAGGAGCTCCGGAAGCCTAAAATAGGAGCGACAACAGTGAAGGACGAGAGAGGACCAGGCCTGGACTTTATGTTGTGTTTTATTTTGTTTGTGTGGGCGGCAGCCCTTTTCTGTCACCCTTTTACTTTCGTTTTATTGTTTGTTTATTTTATTATTAAAAAAACAAAATAAAACACAACATAAAATCCAAGACCGGTGCGCCCAGCAGCTGACGCTCATTAGCAATCACGTCACCGGCCTCGTGCCGTTCCCTCATACATTGTAATAAAAGTGTCATACCCATATATAAATTTGTCATTATGCAAATTTTTGTCCCCAAAAATGCACACATACACATAGGCTACATATATGTATATGTATATACATATATACAGGATTGGGGAGTAATGAAATACAAGTAACTTAGTTACGTATTTAAAATACAAAATTTGAGTAACTGTATTTCATTACAGTTACATTTTAAATGGGTGGTAATCAGATTACAGTTACATGTGAAAAGTGTTTTAGATTACCAAAGTGATTACTTTGAGTTTTAATGTCATTTAAACAGCGATTGGTGATTCTCTGACTCTGACAGGCTGAAAAAGCGGAGTTAAGTTTCATCAACACTTTAATACTTTTAAGAGGGATCATAAAAATTCTGTTATTTTTATTTAGTACTTTCCTGAACAAGACAAAATGACTGAATTTATAAAAAAATTTTTGCCCAACTCAACTGAACTGTCCTGTCATGACCTGATGATCCACGACTGTTTTCATGTTTTGTGATCGTTGTTTGTGAGTCATTTTATAATTCACTCGTCACTGCAACCTTGTGAGATTTAAACTCAAAATCGGAAGTTATAAAGTCAGAATTGGGAGATATAAACTTGCAATACTGACTTTTTTTCTTGCAATTGTGAATATGTGAGTTTACATCTCATATTTTTTACTTTTCTCAATATTGCGAGTTTATATCTCATAATTCCAACTTTATAACTCACAATTGCAACTTTAGATCACGCAATTCTGAGGGAAAAAGTCAGAATTGTGAGATAAAAACTTGCAATTACCTTTTTTGTGTTTGTTCAACACTTATTAGTATTCCAAAGTATTCTAAAGTATTTAGATTAAGTGACTAAACTTGAGTAATGTAACGAAATACGTTACAAATGACTTTTTAAAGCATGTATTTCGTAATCTGTAGTGAAATACATTTTAAAAGTAACCTACCCAGCCGCAGCCAAATAAAAAAAACAAATCTGCAGCAAATGCATGTCAATATGGACCAAAATCTCTGAGGAGTGTTTCCAGAACCTTGTTGAATCTCTGCCACAAAGACTTAAGGCACCTATGAAGGCAAAAGGGGGGTCCAACCCTGTATTGGCCAGGTGTACCTAATAAAGTGGCCAGTGAGTGTATTTTTCTGTTGATTTTGGGATGAACTATGACCAGACAGACCGGCTTCGTGTGATTTATCAGGGTTTTCCCAATTTTCAAGCATTTCTACCTTGTTATCAGATGTTCAGATTAGAATGTTGAGTTGACTCTAAAGTTGAAGTTTGATATGAACAGGCAAGCCGGAGCCGTTGGTGTTCCACATCCCTCAGGCTTTCTTCAATGCCCTACAGCAGCGTTTATCATTGGGCTCAAAAAAGAGAAGACTGCCAAACTACACCACCAGTGAGTATAATACATGCAGCCATTGATCATGTGCTAACAATCTAATTCTGATTATAAATCTTGCTATACCTCGTTTTAATATTTTGTCATTTCTGTGTTTTTAGCATTTGTGCGTAATGCCGCTTTGCCTCTGGGCTCTTTCTCTAAATACACCTGGCACATTACCAACCTGATGCACGTGAAACAAATCTTTGATACACCAGAGGTGTGTACTCGTTTTCTGCATTTACAGATCCTCACTAATGGCCATAGCATCTGTGGGCAGTCTCTAAATGAGGGCACTCTGTTTGAACAGTTACCCCTGGAACTCACTCAGAGTTTTGTGAAGAACAGTGATGGCACCTATTCACTGTACCGCTGCAGGGAGACCCCTCCTGATCCTGGATCAGACACCTGCCACCATTCACGCAGCAATAAGCCTCTGGCCATCAGACCACTGGAGCTACGCACCTTCCTCAGAGTGGGTAAGCGTATGTGTTCACTTTACATGTTTACACAACACGGTTTATCAGAAAATAGCCATTCATGTACACAACAACATTTTTGGGGGGGGCCTGAAAACACAAACCTTTGAAAATGGGTTTGAAAGTGCAAGTTTTTGAAAACTATACTGGGTAAACTACAAAAAAAATGTGCTGTCATGCACATGCATATTACTGACCTGGCATGAATAATACAGTGTTTTTAGTCGTTTTCATGAATTTTCATCCAATTTTGAAATCAGTTGTTATTTGGCCTGTGGCCAGGGTGGGCCAAGCTCCTGATTGGATGGTCCAGGTCCACCCTGTGGAGCCGGGCCTGGGTATAATTGTCACTCAAAGTATCGGTGTCTCTCAGGGACATGTGCTGCTGATCAGACGGAGCCAGTGCCCTTTGTGATCGAATGGATTCCAGACATCCTTCCACAATCACAGGTGGGAGAACTGAGGATCCGGTTTGAGTACGGACATCAGCTAGGTAGTAAACCGGAGCATTGCAAGAGCTCTGCTGGAACAGAGAGGACTGAACAAACAGTAGCAGATGCCATCCCACAACAGTGAAGAACCACTGTTGAAGACTCAAGACTTATAAGGTGCTTCTCAGAAAAATGTTCATTGTCAGAAATTGTTCAAGTGTTACGTTACAGCACCGGGCAAACAGATGTAAAATATTTTGTATAAGTGTACAGCAAAATAATACAGTGTTAACATGTTCAAGAATTCCACATTTGTTAGTAATGGAACTTCAGCACAACCTTTTATGATCATTTTATGAAACCAGGTTGTTTAGTTAGTACAAATGACATGTGAAAAGTTCTGTTTTCAAAAATCATGAGAAACAAAATTGAGACAATGCTGTATTCAGACTGATGAACTAAATCGGTGTAAATGGATTAAAAGCCCGTTATACAGGTTTTCATTCAGTAAGTCAATGGATTTACAAAATTATCAAGACACTTGATAACGTTCATGTCTTCATTTTCCAGAGACTTATATACAACAAACACTGTACATTGACTACATCAGAACACTAAACCAGCAAAACACATTCCGTTTTATGTATTCCATAAATATTCCTCAATCTTTAATTCTTTTACTTTTCCATCTTTGGCAAATGGGTATGGTAGTGATTCTGATACCATTACGTGAATTCCAACATCTGCACTATCTGAACATTTATGCGTTCTGTTTACTCCCGAGAATAATTAGTTTGATGGGTTTTAAGATTGTTATTTAAATTGTTATGCTAATGTTTTTGTTTTTACCCAAACAACTGACATAATCTGATGATTGTAATTTCCAGGCAGGTTGTGCATAGTGGCTGAAACTCATTACAGGTAACAGAAAGATTGCTGGCTGCGTGCAGTTTCTGTGTGCATTTGCAAATGACTTGAAATCCAACTGTTGATATTTGGATTAATGTGCATTATACAACAGAGAACACTGAATTCCATACTGAATCTTACAACGCAATGCACGACTCGGTATGAGTCATAAACCATAGGTAATATCAGCTAAATTTCTTTTTTGAATGACTCTTTGGACAGCCAAAAGGCAAGAAATTCTACACAAACCTGTTTAAAAATGAGGTGATTATCTATGCAATACAAGTTGTTATAGTATACTATTCTATATATTGATTTTTACCATCTTAATGTCATGTCTTGTGAAATTTATTTATACAGAGCTTTAATACAGATTCAAAGCAGCTTCACAGTAATAAACAAGAAAAGAGCAGTATAATGTTGCAAAGTTTTGTTTACTCAGTTCATTAGTTTAGCAAACTTAATTCAACTATAAAGCAGCTCTACAGAAGATCCGGATTTATCTTGTTTAGGGGCGTTAAATGTAATGTTGATGTCCCGACAATAACAGACCAGTATGTAAAACTCTTGGACATATTTTAAAGAGTATGCCGTGAATCATACTTGACATACTTTTGAAAATCCAGTGTTTAGGTGATCCTGAAAAGTCATTGTCACAGTTCCATAAAAGGGTCACGACATCTTTGTTTCCCGGTGGACCGTTAAAGAATGGACACACTAGTCAAGTCAAGTCATCTTTATTTATATAGCGCTTTTTACAATGCAAATTGTGGCAAAGCAGCTTTACATTAATAAGAAAATGGTGTCATTGTGCAGCTTATTCTATATATTATTGATTCATTCCGTTGCAAATATCAGTAGTTATTAGTCTAGTTAATTTATGTATATCAGCACTGCAGAAAACAGTGACGTAATCGTCCGGCTCAGCTCAGTTCGCATACAACAGCCCCAATGCAGGCATATCAAAAACACTGCTGAATATCAAGCAAGTGTCCCCAACGTAAGCAAGCCAAAGGCAACAGCGGCAAGGAACCAAAACTCCAACAAATGGAGAAAAAAACCTCGGGAGAAACCAGGCTTAGTCGGGGGGCCAGTTCTCCTCTGGCCAACGGTGAACACTTGTCCGATACTCAGGCAGAGTTACGGGTCATTAAACCCATTTGGAATCGCAACAGTCAAAATATTTAATCTAGTTCCATCTAGTTTAAGATCGTCACTAGTCTCCTGGAAATCCTGTAGGATTTATCAAATCGGATGACATCTTCAAAACTCCTGAAGTTTTTCCAATTTTGCGTGCCATATGCATCAGATGTTCAGCCAATGGGCCATGGGTGTGATGTCTGAGGCTTAGACTACTACTTTTTGTTGCAATTCCACAGTTCTGACCGTCAAGGGTCACAAACAGTGAATCATTTTCAAGTTTTGATTAGTATATATTCCAGTTGTGACTTTATGTATTTATTATATACTAGCTGTTCATTAGGTACTTTTACAAGCGTAAAGGAGGGTTTGGTTAAGCAATAGTTGTTGGGATGTTGGGAGCTTCTGGTTAGAGAAACTGGAGCAAGAGTGTCCCAGCTGAAGGGTTTTGTTGCAATTGGGGTCCATGTACACCCAGCTAGTGTCTCCACCTAGACTGCCCCTAATTGTTGTCCAGGCATGTCTTGACTTGTCTCTTTCAAGCATTTAATAAAGTTAGATACATAAAGATACCTTCAGGGGGCGTTGTTGGGTTTTCATACAGCAATAGGTCTTTTTAATTTTTTGGATATTAGCACCTATTGTTAGATTTAGTACTTAAATACTAGTAATTATTCATCTGATTCTCATACCTATTTAATAGATACTAATATTTATCTACTGCATACCAGCCTTTATTCATTAGATACTAGTACCTATTAAATGCTTATTTTTTTTTAGCTTCTACTACCTGATAAGTGATAAATAAGTACTAGTAGTAACATAAAAATAGATACCAGTACGTTTTAAGGAATATAAATGTTAAAACGGCTTTCCAGATTCCTCCCCTGAATCGTTCACGTTCCTCCAGTCCAACAGATGGCGCTAATGACCCTTCTGTCTGCATTACTATGTGTCTGCGAAGGAAGTAAGGACTGGCAGCTTAGAAAATAAACAAAAGACGAGCTCAGACTATTAAATGTTTTTTAGGTTAACCACAATCTTTTAACCACGTTTGTGCCGTCTTTAGGTTGGTCTATCAGCAAGGACTGTCCGATTAGCCATGAATCCAGACCTATCGCTGCGAGTAAGCGTCTTCTCCGAACAAGGAGGAAGGAAATACATGGAGGATTTAACTGAGGTGATCGTGGAACTGGAACCCAGCGACGATGAGCTGCGAGCGGCCGGACACACGGATCCAAAGCCGGACCAAGAGCCTGTCTCTGAAAGCGACCCGCCGGACTGTACAAACAAGCCTTTACCCGTTATGGTAACGTGGAGAAACACACTGTCGACCGATGAGAGCGACGGTACGGAGGAGCCCCTGACTCAACCGGCGGCGGCGGCGGCGGCAGACAGCAGGAGATCGGTTGCATTCTTCGCTGTGTTTGACGGCCACGGAGGGCGAGAAGCCGCGCTGTTCGCTCGAGATCACCTCTGGGATTTTCTGAAGAAGCAGCGGGGCTTTTGGTCTAAGGATTACCGGAAAGTTTGTGCCGCGATACGCAAGGGCTTCATCGCATGTCATCATGCAATGTGGAAAAAGCTTCGTAAGTAACTTGCATTGAAGACTATGACATTAGTCCTTTGTAAAATGTCTAACTACGTTGTTAGTAACTCCGATTATAAGGTTGAGGATCAACGGTGTAATTTAAGACCTCCATGCAATTTTAACGCTTGAAATCACATGCGTGTTAAAATTATTCTTGTGGTGAGACAGATGAAGATAAGTGCTGGGGCAGCGATCGTGTAAATTAGCAGTCGCACTCGCAATAATACACTTTTTGAAATCGGGCGCCACGCTGTATACCTACTGCAAAAAAAGACGAAAAAAAAAAAAATCGAATGTATGGGTCACAGTGCGCATGCGTTGTCTATTTACTTATTAGTTCGACAGACAGCAGGTGTCTAAAAACTGTTGCAGACGCTTTTAGAGTGATGAAGCAAATACATTATATCACGGAAGCCCGTTTCTGCCACACCTGAGTAAATGTTTCTGTAAATCTCTATAATTATGACTTAGTTATTGTTATATCTGTAGACGTACCCTTGTCTATTGGAACAGTGGTTCCCAAAGGGGTCGCGAGATGATTTCTATTTTTTTTTTTTTGTGGAAAAAATATATAGGCCCTATATATTTTTGTTGCAATTAATTTAATTCAATACTTATTAAATGGTGTTTGCCGAAAAGTCTGATTAAAAAAAAAATATAATGTATATTTTTTCATTAAATTTGTAATTTTGTCCCAGACATACGAGATTACGTCAGCGTCGATCACAATCAAGTGACGTACATCACGCGCTGTTGTTTGCTGAAGCTAAAGGTGTTTGGAGGCTACAAACAAATAATACCTGCTTTAAAATGAAACGGTGGTTAATATCCACAACAGAAAAACCGAGAGGAGGAGAAAAGTCACAGGTGAGGCCGGTTGACGGTGCGAAGACCGCAGTTGCGGAGGTCAGTGAGGTGATTGTAAATGAAGGACATCGTTTTGATGTGTAAAACTGACATTGATATTGCATTATATGTGTGATGCTGAGAGAAACGAGGAAGAATTATTCAGCATGACACAGAAATGCTTTACCGAGTACTTAGTGTTTCGGACACGTTGACGTTTATACGTTTATATTAAAGCGTTTTTGGTGTTTCAACCGGAAACCGAGGGTAACGTCGATATGACGCAATTAACAGGCGAACCCCTCACACGTCCCGGATTCTTGGTTAAAATAGCAATTTTCTCGCGATTTGCAAATGGTTGGACACATTTGGGATATTTTAAGTACTCAAATGAAGAAAATATATAATGTTGGCTTAGTGGTTTTTGGATATTTTACATATTGCAGCTTTAAGGGCCGTTCACATATCGCACCTAAAAACGCGTGGAAAGCGCGGCCGCGTCGCTTCCTCCTTTTGCAAGCGTTCGGGAGCTCGCGCTTCTGTTGCGTCTGTGGTTGCTATGCAACCATGAACAACACTCTCCACTACTACGCAGAAGTTTAAATGGATCCCCATCACCGAAAAACCCTTGCAGTAGCTCTTGTACAGGATTTATTCATGGAGAAGAAAAACTCCCGCAGTGTTTGGGTGCACCCTATCCTTCAAAAACGTAAAAAACATGGAGAATTTCACAAACTTGTCCAAGAGCTCTTGTCACATGACCCGCGGTGCGCTTGCGGCTTTCTGAAAAGTTGAGATGTTTTCATCTCGCCCCGGCACAGGCGCGCATGCGCGTCGTGGCCGAGTCGCTTCCATTTTGCGCGCGGTTTCCTCGCACCTACATAGGATATAATGAATATGCGCGCGGAAAAGACGCGATATGTGAACGGCCCCTTAATGTGCAACCCAATTCGCGCACTTATGCACTATTCTACGCTATTTTGTAGTATAAATAGTATGAGTAGTGTTCACACTGAAAATTCCAAAAAGAAAAAGTGCACTTTAAATACCCAGATGATGCACTGAATTAACCAAAAAAATAATGCTGTTTTCGAAATTGCCCTCTATACCTCCATTCACTTTTCCCTACATTAGTCCACTAATATAGTCCACTTGAAGGAGTGATTAGGCTTGTCTGAGATGCATCGGCACTACGTAGAAGGGATACTGCAACGGCTGGAAGCGAGGCAAAATTTCACGATAAGTAGCAAATTAATTTAGTTGATTTTAACAGATTGTGTTTTATTAACCTACCCAAACCATAAACATACCCTTACAATAATGCAAATACAGTAATTAAATGACCCAATATTAATTTTGCGCATGCCCAGTGTACTTTGCTGTATCCCTTCTAGTCTAACTACACAGATTGATTGGCATATGACATCAAAGCACCACGAGAGCGATTGGAGAGCATATGTCTCCTTATGCTTTTGAATCGCTCTCGTGGTGCTTTGATGTCAGCGTCGTGATTCATTTTAAAGCTAGATAGCGGGAGAGTTCGAGTTAACTTACAAACAGAGCAATTCAAATTGTTGTTTTTTTTTTTTGTGATGTATTTCACAAATTTTTGTCATGTTATGTTTAAATAATTTTCGTAGGAAAGAAATGTGTTTTGTTGGTGTCCAAAGATGAGTTGAAGATGAATAGGGTAGTTGTGGCCTAGTGGAGAGGGAGTCGGGTTTGTAATATGAAGGTTGCAGGTTCGATTCCCATGCCGGCAGGAATTGAAGGTGGGGATTGTGAATGAACAGCACTCTCTCCACCTTCAATACCATGACTAAAGCAGGACACCTAACCCCTAATTGCTCCCCTTGTACGTCGCTTTGCGTCTGCTGAAAAATGAAATGAAAATGAGTTGACAAGTTTTAAAGTTGAGAACAGAAAAATGCACTCTCACACACATAGGCTATATAACACGTTTAAAAAAAAAAATATATATATATATATATTTGCAACAGTTATGTTACCAGCAAAAACAAGAAATATAATATCTGTCCTAAGAATAGCTAATCTGCTGATATGTGTTGTCATGGGAACATCCCAGGTGAGGATAATGAAGAAATTACATCGTCTTTCATTGCTCCCTTTGCCAAGTGCATTCCAAACAGGTACAAAATGCCACGCAAGTCCCCACCTCAAGGGCTCTGCCCGTCGAAGGGAGTAGGGCATAGGAATGCTACCTTCCGTTTGGAATTTGCCCTGAGTGTGTCAGAAGGGCTGTCGCTTGGTTTGTGCTTGCTGCTTGGTAATGAAAATATTCTCTTGAGCTCTGTCATGAAAACTAGCACATATAAACCTTATTTAAACAATAAATTCATAATCATGTGTCCACTCTATTCTCTGCGGTCTGTTTTGACCTAAAACGTAGACTTCATAAATGAATGAGTTTAATACTTCAAAAGATTATCTCAAGCCATTGCCATATGCATATCACAATATGTACATTGTGATTTTTTTTTAATAATTTCGATATATCGTGCAGCCCTTGTATCTCATTATAATGTGAAACTTTCTCATAATAATAATAATAATGACTTGAAATATTTTGTACCTAGCACACCCGAATATATAGCAGGTTTGTCGATTAAATGTACGACGTAAATGAAAAAATCTTGCACACCGCTCGAACTTGCTGAATCACTTAATAGCTTTAATACGTTAACAAACCTTCCTCAAGCAATAATAATGACTTAAAGGGTTAGTTCACCCAAAAAAGAAATTTATTTATTACTCACTCTTATGTCGTTCCACACACGTAAGACCTTCGCTCATCTTTGAAACACAAATGAAGATATTTTTAATGAAATCCGAGAGTTTTTTTTTATCTCCCATAGAAAGCAAGATATTGAATCAATTATTTTTGTTTAGTTTTAACAATGTTTTTACTACTTTTTTGGACCTTGAATGACTGTAATTACGTTGGGAGATTAAAAAAAACCTCGGATTTCATGAAAAGGTAAGTAATTAATGCCATTTATGGGAGAACTAACTCTTAAACATCTCATATTAATGACTTGGCACTGAATAAAAAAGAGCGAGATCTGTTGGTCAAAGCTGTGCAAGAACACAGTAAACATGGCATGTTCTGGAAAACTAATATTATTAAATAACCATTAAGCTAAAAGCTTCTCATTATAATGAAATGATACGTCGTTATTACGTGAAAGCTTCTCTTTATGACTTGAGAAACTTGATTTTACTCAACTGTGGTGGAAATAGCTTTGCAATGTCTTGCTGCAGTAGTGTTTAACCCTTTTGTCTGTTCTCCAGCGGAATGGCCAAAAACATTAACTGGCCTCCCCAGTACCTCAGGCACTACAGCCAGTGTGGTGGTCATCAGAGGGGACCGCATGTTTGTGGCTCATGTCGGGGACTCGTCTGTCGTGCTTGGTGTGAGGGAAGATCCCTCTGATAAAGTCATCAAAGCTGTGGAGGTCACACAAGACCACAAGCCTGAGCTCCCGAAAGAGAAGCAGAGAATTGAGGGACTGGGAGGCAGGTGAGATCTTGACGTTTGGTGGTAGTTTCAAGTCGTCGTAAGAATCAATCTCTTGGATAACATGCAGTCTTTTCCTCTTTTTGTGTGTGAGTATAGTGTGGTGAAGAAATCTGGTGTCAACCGTGTGGTGTGGAAGAGGCCTAGGTTAACTCACAACGGCCCGGTCCGAAGGAGCACCCCGATCGATCAGATCCCCTTCCTCGCCGTTGCCAGAGCTCTGGGTAAACTGTCACTCCAATATATTGAATATGTAGTTTGTACTGACTTCAGTTCTCATTTATAAGTCAAAAGCCATTGCTTTAAGTAGTGTTTAGAAGGATTACGCAAACCGTGTTCCCTGTGAAATCCATTATAATCAAATTCAGTGCCTATTCACTATTCATTAGCAGAGATAGTTCATATTAGAATTTGGTCATCCGTTCTGGCATCACCCTCATGTCATTCAACCACATAAGACTTTCGTTCATCTTCTAACTACAAATGAAGATATTTTTAATGAAACCTTCATCGAAAATCAGTTGATATGATTCAAGCGGTTTTGGTTCAAGACGTTCACTTTATACTTTCACAAATGCTGAATGTAGAAACAATTTTCACTCAGAAATTGCTAGTAAAGTTTAACAGTTACAGAGAAAGTCTAAAATAGTATTTTCTGCTAAAAACATATTCCAGTAATTTTGAAAAAAAATTTTGTTTACAACTTTACCATGTATAAACTTAAACATTGAGTACATCCAATGTGCTAATCAGAAGCTGAACTCTACTTGCTTGACTTACAAAAACAAACCTCATTGGTTCTTCTGGAAGCTTGAACGCGTTTGCGTGAGCTGCGGGAACAAGCAGGATTACTTTTATGATGTTTGTGAACTTTTTAAAGCATAGTTAAGGGTTTTGCAAGTTTTGGGTGAATGGTCTTTCAGTGGAGGAAAACAAAAACTATTAAAATATTACGAATGTTTCATTAAAAATATCTTCATTTGCGTTTTGAATATGAACAAAAGACTTACGGCTATGGAATTACATGAGCATGAGTAAATTATGACCGTTTTCATTTCTGGGTGAACTTACCCTTTAATTGCCACCTCATCATCTCATCTCACATCACCTATCATTGAAAATGAATGACTTCTGGTTGCTTTGTTGCTGCAAGAATGAATTTAACCCTTATGTGCTGTTCGGGATGTTTTCATCCACTGTGGGGAATTTTTGAGTCTTAATTTGGCCATAACTTTCTCCGTGTTTCAGCAAATGGAATGATTTTTGGTGACAAATCTTATTTTGACACATATTTTGGGAAAATGCTTTGAAAATGTTCAAAAACTTAACAGTACTCTGTGGGCAAATTCACGACCCTTTCGTTATGATTTTAACTGCTTTAAAAATCTATCAGATCAATATTTTTTTCACATTTTTTTGCTTAAATCTATTAATCAACCTCAGTCCTGATCAAAACTACTAAATTAAAAAAAAATAATTCAGGATTTTAACTCTTTAATTGCCAAATTCATAAATGATGTCACTGATTTGGGAAAAAACGTGTCAAAGATTAGAAACAACATTGGCTTTGATGCGTTGTTTTTGTGCAGCATCAGATTTTAACGTTTTAAAGAGTTAAAATCCTAAAAAAAAAATTTTTTTTTTTTAATTTAGTAGTTTTGATCAGAACTGAGGTTGATTAATAGATTTAAGCAAAAAAAAATTGAAAAAAATATTTATCTGATACATTTTTAAAGCAGTTAAAATCGTGGCTGAACATAACGAAAGGGTCGTGAATTTGAACAATGCCAAAGTGTTAAGAATGAAAGTTATTTCACCCAAAAACGAAAATTCAGTCATCTTTTACTCACTCTCATGTTATGCCAAACCTGTATGATGATCTTCCTTCTGTGGAACACAAAAAAGATATTTTGAAAAGTGGAAGTGGTTATGAACTCTATACAGTATGGACAAAAGCGTTCTTCAAAATTTGTGGCACACAGAAGAAAGAAAGTCATACAGGTTGGGCACAACATGAGGGTGAGGAAATGATGACAGAATTTTAGTTTTTGAGTGAACGATCACTTTAAATCTGAGATTTGAGAATTGACCCTTCGCAAAACCCGCTCCCTGTTGCCATGCGCTCTCACACCACACATCATGTTCTCCCACAGTGAAAAATACATCGCGGAGCAAAGAGGACACTGACTACGTATGAAACGGTTTCATATTTAAAATATTGTAATTTTTTAAAGCAGTTTAAACACTAAATACTGTATAGCAGCTCCTTAATGTGTCGTGACAGATCGGCTCGTGATCCGATCATCTCTTCATACTAGTTCTTTTATAGCATCAAGTAAACATGAATGAACATCAGAAGGAATGTTGTTTCAACCGCAGAAAGACGTGAGGACACACGATATTTCAAGTTAAACAACGTTAATCTACTATAGGCTACTCCCTGACGGATAAGATACCGGATTCGGCATTATGATTGGTTGGATCGCCTGTCAATCGAACTGTTTTCGAAGGGTCAATTAACAGACTTTTTGAGAATTAACAGAATAGAGAAGTTTTTCTAGAATTCCCAGGATATTTTTTATCTGCAAATGCTACTGTATGCAATTAATGTTGTAAACCTGTGTCTGTGCAGGTGATCTGTGGAGTTATGACTTCTACAGTGGAGAGTTTGTGGTGTCTCCCGAGCCTGACACCAGTGTGGTGACCCTTGACCCAAGACGGCATCGTTACATCATCGTCGGCAGTGACGGACTTTGGAACATGGTGCCACCACAGGAGGCCGTGACCGTGTGCCAGAGCCATGATGAAGCTGTGGTATGAAAAAAATGAGATGTACTAACTTCTCACTGCTATTTGTGTTCATTTCTAAACGCCATTTCACACCAGAGATAACTATAAAGATATAAAAATCGTTCTAAATGCAAAAGAATAGCAGAGTCCACATCACAATGGCACAGAGAAGTGATATAGTTGGAATCATTTCCAGCTGATTAATGATATAAATATTGAGAGTCAATCAGAATCCATCCTGCTTTAAAGAGCGCAAGCATGCGCTTAGAATAAACAAAGCATTATCGTTCATTATGAACACTACCGTATTTTCCGGACTATAAGCCGCAACTTTTTTCCCCCGCTTTGAACCTTGCGGCTTAAACAAAGACGCGGCTAATATATGGATTTTTCCCGCTTTCAAATTTTTTTCATTCAAAAAAACATTGTGATGTGCTCAGTTTTTTGGCGGCACTACCGTTTACATTAAATCGAGTGCGCTCAAACTTCCCATCTTTCTGATTACGGTAGTCATTTTGTCACCCTCATCATGACGAAACACGGAGAAATGCATATGATGCATATCACGCGCATATTCATTATCTCCTATGTGGGCGCGCGGCAAGCGCACGCAAAAGACGCGCTATGCGAACGGCCCCTTAGTTGTCTTTTTGCGCCGAGTCAATTCCTCACGCTGCTGTTTCCAACGTCTTCTCATCGACTCATGAAGACCAAGCTCCCGTGCAGCAGCTCTATTTCCTTTTCCAACAGCCAGATCAATCGCCTTCAACTCGAGAGCAGCATCATATGCATTTCTCCGTATCTTCGTCATGATGAGGGTGACAAAATGACTACCGTAATCAGAATGACGGGAAGTTTGAGCGCGCTCGATTTAATCTAAACAGTAAACATGCCGCCAAAAAACTGAGCACATCCCAGAATGTGACGAACATTTGCGGCGTTGAGATGTTTCAACTGTGCAGATCCGACTGAAAGCCAAAACAATCGCCAGCGCGATGAAGTTTGAGGATTTTAGAGGTTAATTTGTTTCAGTGTACCTGTAGACACCTGCGGCTTATAGACGTGTGCGGCTTATTCATGTTCAAAATAATATTTTTTTTTTAAATTCAGTGGGTGCGGCTTATATTCAGGTGCGCTCAATAGTCCGGAAATTACGGTAATGTAGTTATCTTTATCGTTATCATTCTTGGTGTGAACAGGCCTTAAGAGTGTGTGTTTTACACCCTACAGGCACCCTTTGGGATGTCGGTTGCACGTCGGTTGGGGTGCCATGCGTTGATGCGATGGCGGCAAAGGATGCTACGTGCAGATAATACCAGCGTCATAGTTATCGCCCTTCCTGAGCCTGGCAAACCCCACCTACCTATGCACAGAGACGAGGTCATACTCAGCCTAGCAGAGGGCCCAAACTGTGACCCAGCAACAGGGTCTCGCTCCAACACGCCACTCATCAAGGTAAAATCAGCAACAGATGCTTAACAATACTTTAAGAAGCAATGGCAGGCTGAGGGTTTTTTTCAGGAAACAAAATGCACATCAGGTGAATTCACTGCCTTTGCACTCACTGTGTGGCAAAAAGACTGAGAGGCAGTGTTGGTGTTCAGCGTGAATGCCGCGAATAATACACAAAACCGATTCAAAGTGGAAAAGAGCTTCGTGATTGACTCTACAAATAGATTCTACAAGAAATCGAAGCTATCTCTTATAGTCTGCTGAAAGCAACTGAAAAGTGTAGATGTATAGGGGCACAAAGGAGTTCTTAAATAGATTCAATTTATAGCACTGTATCTTCATCTACCTGACGGTAACAGTGGCAGTTTCCCAGATAACTTTAAAAGTCTCTGTAAAATATATTGAACGCATCAAGTCAAATTTGTTTAGCTCTTCACGATGCACATTGTTTCCAAGCAGCTTTGCAGAAGGTCATAATGTTAGGTCTATAGTGCTTTAACTGTTTGTAGGGCTGGGCGATATGACAATGTATAGTGTTCTAACCTGCTCCTGGAGGTTCTGTCCTGCACTTGCCTGGAAGCTTCTAGTGTGACCTGTAAGACCTTGATTAGCAGGTGTGTTTAATTGCCGTTGATCATCCGGATTTAGATCCATCTACATTGTATTTATAGTGTTGTCTAGCAGGTAAAGCATTCACTTTGCTTTATGTATATCCTCGGCATTGAAATCAGGTACTTATGAATGTCAGAAAACCTTATTCCTGGTAGGGTTGGGTATCGTTTGAACCGATACTTTAAAAAAAGCCACAAAATGATGGTGGATGACTCAGTCAAAAATACCTTTTTACTGGACAAAAAAAGTTCTTTAAATTGAACAATATATTAAAAGTTTAAAGTATACATGGATATGTAAGTAAATCCAAAACACAACAACAGTAAAACCTAAGCCAACTCGCTCAACTACAATAATTTAACAGCTTCAAATTTTCAGCAATTTTTTTGCAGAAATACGACCATATTTGCCTTCTCTGGCAAAATACGACACCTCTCCTGACTTATTGCATGTCCTGCACAGGAGAAAACTCTCTCAGATGGTGTCGATGAGGCCTGTTTGAAAGTGCAGACTATGTGGGAAGACTGTCCCGCTTACTGGGGCTGGGGTCGTCCACACTGATAGTGCCAGCTGATGTCCGCAAGCTGTCAAACACGCTCATTTTCCATGTGCCCTCAAATGTTTCATTAGGTTTTGACGTGTTTCCCCCTTTACACGCTACTGTTGTAAAACATTTGCTGCTCGTCTCGGTGTTGGAATCCTTTCTCGTAAAATGCTCCACTGCAATCAGCGCAAGTGTAGTTGCTGCTTTCACGGGCTTCACGGATGGTCTCACTTCCCGACGATTTGGGATTTTTACTTCGGAATGTGAAAACGAAATGGACTGTAACATTACTACAAAGATGTATTGGGTTTGTAGGCCATCATCAAAGCTTTCCAACGTTCACGTGAGTTTTCTCATTCCGGAAATAATTTTTCCGAGTATTCTGACACCCCATGAAAGCAGTATTTAAAATTTAACTAGCGATCAGGCGTGTTGATGAATCTGATGCTTCTTACGTCCGTGTCAAACACCAGAGGACAAATATTTCAATCACTTCAGGCATTTAAGTGGCACCGAAATGAGGCACCGACATTTGCATTCTGATTCGATCCGGTACATACCAGTTCTATAGGTACCGGTGCCGTACTGGCACCGGGTTTCGGTACCCAACCCTAATTCCTGGTCACATGACAATGTTCATAGATCTCTGGTTCTCTGGTGAGATGTGAGGATCACTGTCCATCTGCCTTTAATTTAAGAAGATAATCGTTTGTTTTTCTCCCATTCTCACAGTTACCAAGATTTCTTTCATTACTAATTTCACTAATATTTCTCTTTTGTATTTAGTGCTTTGTTCTAATTTTGATACCATTTAAAAAAAAAAAAAAAAAAAAACTATTGGAATACACTCCCTTTGATTTCATTTGAACTATTTGTAAATATCTTTTTTTTAAAATAATTACATTAAATTAACAATTTTTGCTAACATCAACTATAAGTAAATAATACATTGAAACATTACCATACAGTTTGTTTTAATATTTTTCAATTAAATTAACATTGCTAAATTTTCAAGTCTGTAATAAAGCGAAGAACAAAACCACAAGTAATAGAACAAAGTGTTAGACTTATTAAAGTTACTAAACATATTCAGCCAGGACTTGTACAGATCTATTTTGTTTTTTTGTTTTGTTTCTATCATTATCTCTATATCAATAATTTTGTTTCTACATTTAAATTCAGACCCATTTTACAATGTGTATATGGCCATTTTAGGAACACGAAAAAAACTTTTATTCAAATCATACATTTCATTATATACAGAAAGCAAAACAAAGAGCGGCCCCTTTATAATCACTGAAGCTGTCAATCTCTTCATTTCAGCACAAGCTCAGAGTTCTGCAAATCGGAATTCATGTTATAATCAAAAAAGCTGCCTTTGCCTCACAACAAATCTCTTTATTTACATTGTGTCTACACCATTTATAATGATAGGATTCGCTGGCAGTTTTGAGCTGTACTGTTTGGACCGGAATTCAGTGCAGTATCCCAACAAACCGTCCCATACCGGCATGATCAAAAAGATCTTAAACTAGATGGAACTGGATTAAATATTTTGACTGTTGCGATTCCAAATCGGTTTAATGACCCGTAACTCTGCCTGAGTATCGGACAAGTGTTCACTGTTGGCCAGAGGAGAACTGGCCCAAGGTTTTTTTCTCCATTTGTTGGAGTTTTGGTTCCTTTGGCTTGCTTAAGTTGGGGACACTTGCTTGATATTCAGCAGTGTTTTTGATATGCCTGCATTGGGGCTGTTGTATGTGAACTGAGCTGAGCCGGACGATTACGTCACTGTTTTCTGCAGTGCTGATATACATAAATTAACTAGACTAATAACTACTGATATTTGCAACGGAATGAATCAATAATATATAGAATAAGCTGCACAATGACACCATTTTCTTATTAATGTAAAGCTGCTTTGCCACAATTTGCATTGTAAAAAGCGCTATATAAATAAAGATGACTTGACTTGACAATAACTTAAATGCATCTGATTGGCCATTGCATTCATGATGTCAGCAGACATGTCCTTGATTGGCTACAATGCTCAATACTGCAAAAAATGTCAAAATAAATTTTTGATGCAACAGTATACACTAACCGGTACTATCTGTATCTTTTTGTAGTATCTAGTTTTAGGATAGACTTGGTACCAAAGAACCAGAGCTTTTGACAACACTTCTCTGCAACTTCAAGCAGACAAAAACAAGAGTTCATGATACGCTTGAACTTCAAGAGATTTCTGTACACTGTCCAGGCTCACAACTAATCACAGGTTTTCAGATAAGACTCTTTACAGAGTTCCTGCTCATGGTAGCCACACTTTGGCTCCATGCCCACCAAAAGAGACTGACACGCTGCCTGCTTTTCCCTGTCACTCTCTCTCTCTCTCCGTCTCCCCCTTTTCCGATCGCGGCCTCCATTGTCAGAGCAGTTCCGATGGAAGCCATGTCTCCATGTTTGTTTGGCCCCAGTGTGTTTGATGCATGGCTCCTCCAGCTGCTCTTGGCTGTTTTGCTTTGGCTCAGAGAGTTGGAGAGTGGACAGATGTTTGTGTTTTTAATCCTTTTAAGTGGAGTGGATTTGAGGTTTAGGGAGGCCGCTTTGATCATTTTTCCTGTTTGCTCTTCTGGTGCTGTTATGATTTTGATAGAGGGGAAATGAAAAATACAGAACAGGGAAAGAGCGAGAATGCCGTGATGCGTTTCCCCTGTTGTAAAGTAGTGATGAAGACCAGACTTACTTCATTTGTATCGTCTTTTAGAGTCGTTGCCATTTGTTTGCAGCTTGAATCTTATTTCCTCTGGTAATTTTTTTTTTTAAACTTTAAATATTTGTTTTTTAGGATTCACAGATATTAAACTTCTGACCAATATTGATAAACTGATAATTATTGGTATGACTTATAGTACTATGCTATTTTAATATTAAATTGACACTAAGACTAAAAATAATAACAATAAAAATTGTTTCAAATGGCATTAAAACATGACGGAAAATATGGAAAATGAATATTAATTTTGAGACTTGCTGAATATTATATTTAACAGTGTTAAATTATTATTGTTTTTAAAGATTAACTTTAACCTTAAGCATTAGAGGATTGCAAAATTAATCCAAATGAAAAAAAAAATGGGACAAATGAGCACGCATAGTTAAATATCCAATAAAAAAAAAAAATATGATATCCACCTTCTTCCTAACAAACCTACTGTCTTTTAGATTATGGGACCGTTTAGGGAAGTTCTTCTCAAAAAGACTTTAAATCAAAAAAAATCCTTATGTCAGTTTGCGCTACAATAAAATTTACATTACATTTAATCATTTGGCAGACGCTTTTATCCAACGCGACTTAAAATTGAGGTAACACTTCATATATTAATGTGATATGGTAGATCAATATCTGTGGCAAGAGCTCTTTTCAGTTGCTGCATTCTTTTCCTCTTGAATATATATAATACGTTCCACAAAATCATTAATTTATATTATTATTTTTTTGGAGCACAAAATCAGTATATTAGAATCATTTCTGCAGGATGATGCGACACTGAAGACTGGAGTAATAATGCTGAAATTTTAGCTTTGCCATCACAGAAACAAAGTACATTTTGAATTACATTTCGATAGAAAACTGTAATAATAGTTCATAATATTATAATGTAATATTTTTAATAATATTACACTTACTTTGATTTATTCTCTAATTTAGATCTTTATTTTTTTTTATGCCAGGCAAATTCAGATTTTTTCCTTTTCTTGTCTTTTCTTTGCTTTTGAAATAAAAATAAATGTTATATTGTAATATAAATATTC